>VSMD01121512.1:0-154457 GCA_008750895.1 Mirza zaza | reverse complement strand
AGGGACTGGAGGAGTGAAAAATTGCACTGATGTTCTCCTTCCCCTCTTGTTGACAGGTGATGATAAGCTCATTGTCCTTGGAAAGGGTCCCAAGTGCAAACACCCAGGGCTGGTTCATTCTGGCCTCTGTGTTTTTGCCTCTCTCCACCCCACAGCCAGCCAGTCGGTAGTCTCACCGCCTGCCCACCAAGGGCTTGTTGAAATCCTACCAGCTTCTCTTGCTCCCCTGGGAATAGAGACCAGAACTTTTACCCCCACCTGTTTGCATACCAGAGTTAACTAATTGGGTCCTTTCTTCTTTCCTGCTGAAATGACAAAGTTTTTTGTTTTTTCTGTAAGGGAGCAATATATAAAGGTGCAATTCATCTCAGAGGTCAGCATGGCTGAAAACTTGGGTAAATAAAATGAAATGTTTTCCTTAAAAATAGAAAAAAGACATTTGGTTTTGCTTAAAATCTGCCATTACTAACCTCTCTGGCGTAAAACTCCTCTTCAATTTAGAAGCAGTGAAATGTAATGGCCAGGGAATGAAATGGAAAATTTTCTTTTAATTAGGAAGGGAAATTAGCTTATCTCTATCTTATAAAATACTACTTTTGATGCTAACTCACCTGTATACAAGGCTGTTAGAAAAAACATTGCTGGGTTGACTTTTTAAGTGCTTTGAATTGTTAGCAAGGAAGTAGTGTTAGAGGCATATCTAGGTTTCGTACTAAAACCTCAACTTGTTAAACACACAAATGGATGGATTTTGATATTATAAAATAATCTGCAACACTGAAAAATGAATATCACAATGCATTTAAATGTGACCAGATTTACTGAAGTTTAAACATTTTTGGCAAACTTTATATGGAATAAAGCAATTATAGGACTTTTGATATTGTATTGATTAGGATTAGACTTAAGTTTAAACAAGGCAGAAATTTATTTCTGTCACATGCAAAAGTCCAGGTGGGTGGTCTAGGTCTGACATTGTCTCCCCAGTATCAGAGACCCAGGCTTGTTCATTTATTCATTCACTTAGTCAGCAATTTTTTTTTCCTTTAGCATCAATTAGGCACTGGGGTTACAGCAATTGGGGAGTGGGAAACAGACAAAAATCCCTGCCATCATGGCATTTACATTTTGTTGCTCCACTGTGCATGGCCTTGACTTCATAGCCCGGAATGGCAACAACTCTGCATTCTGGGCAGCAGGATGGAGGAAGGAATGTAGGGGAAGGCAAAAGGTGCACCTTTGTAATCTCTTAAGGAAGTTTCTTAGAAGCTGCGTGTCTCTTTCCCTACATTGTGTGCAGTGATTAGTCACATTGTCTCACCTAGCTGCAAGGGAAGCTGGGAAATATAGTCTTTATTCCAGGTGGCTACTATGTGACCAGATGAAAGTCTATTATGTTTTTTAATTTTTATTTTTTATTAATACATGATAGTTGTATATATTTATGGAATACATTTGATATTTTGATACATGCATATAGTGTGTAATGATCAAGTCAGGGTAATTGGAATATCTATCACCTTAAACACTTATGATTTCTTTGTGAAAGTCCATTATTAAAGAAGAAGGGGGGCTGGGTGCAGTGGCTCACACCTGTAATCCTAGCACTCTGGGAGGCTGAGGCAGGAGGATTGCTTGGGTTCAGGAATTTGAGCAAAATTAGCTGGGCATGGTGGCTCACGCCTGTAGTCCCAGCTACTCAGGAGGCTGAGGCAGGAGACTCTCTTGAGGCCAGGAGTTTGAGGTTGCAATGAGCTATGATGATGCCACTGCACTCTACCTAGGGCAATAGAGTGAGACCCTGTCTCAAAAAAAAGGAAGAAGAGGAGATGAATAATGGGGGAGGAGGACTACCAGTCTCTTTCACAAATAAAATTTGTAGTTTTTTAATAACACATTTTATTTAGTCCAATATATCCAAAATATTATCATTCTAAGATGCAACTAATATAAACATTATTTTATATTCCTTCTTTTTGTACTAAGTCTTTGAAATCCAGCATATATTTTATACTGATGTCACTTATAATTTCTTATTCATTCGCTTGCATTAGCTCTCCATTCAGACTGCCACATTGCAAGTGCTCAACTCAGACTGCGACATTGGCTGGGCAGCTTTGGATCCTGGCAGCTTGATGTGTGGTCCAAAGGCCAGCAGCATCTGCAACTCTGGAGAGCTTGTTAGAAACACAGACCCTCAGGCCCTACTTTAGACCTACTAAATTAGAATCTGCAGTCCAACAACATCTTTGAGTTATTCATGTGCACATTAAAGTATGAGCTGCACTGTCCAATAATTCTTCCTCAGATAAGGATTTCCATTAGAAACGAATAAAAAAGTCTAAAGAAAAGAGAAGCTACCCCCAGTGAACTCTCTGGAATCGAGTATAGAAAATGGTCAGATCCCATCTTTCCTTTTTATGATCCCCCTAATTAGGCCTTCTGAGAAGGGGCAAAAGAACTTACACCCAAACAAATCAGTTAATTGTGGTTAATTGACCAGTGGAGAAACTTTAAAAACCAAACAGCTTACAATTGTTGGATTATGAATAGATTTAATTTTCAAGGGTATTCTCCAATGCCATGAACACAGCTTTAAAATACAGTGGATTTCTCTTAAATTTCTTGCCTAGTTTTTAAACAGCTTTATTCAGATATAATTCATATACCATACAATTCACAAATTTCAGCTGTACAATTCAAGTGTTTTTCATATATGCAAAGAATTGTGCAGCAGCCATCACCAAAATTAATTTTAGAACGTTTTCATCACCCCCAAAAGAAATCCTATATCCATTGGCAGTCACACCCTATTTCTTCCTAGCTCTGGGCAACCACTAGTCTATTTTCTGTCACTATAAATCTGCCTACTCTGAACATTTCATGTAAATGAAATCATACCACACATGGTCTTTGGTGACTGGAGTCTTTCACTTAGCCTAATGTGTTCAAGGTTCATTTGCACTGTAGCATGTATCAATCCTTCATTCCTTTTTATGGCTGAATAATGTTCCATGGTATGGTTATACCACATTTTGTTCATCCACTCGTAAACTTGTGAAGTTTTAATACAGAAGCCAGAGAAGAAGAGAAAAAAAGTAATGAGGAAAACAAGGAAATAACAGCTCCTATAGGATTCAGAGTCACAGAAAACCAGAACCAAAATGAATTTTAAAAATCACTCAGTGCCTTATTTTGCATGTGGAGAGCTGAGACACAGCAAAAGAAAACCATCTGCCCAGGGTCCCGCAACCTCAGGTCAGGCTGGGCTGAGACGGTTCTGACTCTAAGTCCTTAGCGGTACTCTGCCACCACGGACACCCAGAGCTACTTTCAAGGTAGCCATGGAAACAGTCGCCCTGGCAATAGCAGGGAAAGCCCCAAGTCTTTTTTTTATCTTAGTCTTGGTCTCAATTTCAGAAAACTATTTGGAGTTTAGAACCCCAAGGAGGATCTGGAGTTACTTTTGCAGAACTAGTTGGAAGATCTGCAGTGAAATGTTCGTCTGCTATTCTGGACCTCTTTCCACTTCACTTTCAGCTATATCTCCTAGTCATCAGAAATAATGTATTAAAAACTCAGGAATGTAGTACATCATAGTTGGAATGACCTTCACACCTTTTCCCCAAGAGAGACACATGGAGGGAAGATGACTTGCCCAATGGCCTCCTCTGGCACGTGACAGCCATTGTTCACAGGACACCGTTTGTCTGTGGTTCTCTCACCAACGAGTGCCTTGCTTGCAAACAAGAGAAGCTGGTTCTCACTCATGGCGCCACCACCCTAAGGCATTTGCTGCCTCTCCGCTGGACTCTTGACTCTGCTGCCACCATCATAATCTCTGACAAGCTCTATGTCTTTGTGCCGTGCCATTGGACGAACTCTCAGGCCTGAGCATGCGGTTGGCTGAGTGCCTTGAGGTGTGGAGTGAATGTCTGCTTCCTTTCGGCCTCGTGACAGGGGGTGGGGCCCTAGTTCACTGTTTGGAGATTCTTCTAAATTAGGAAGACTGGATACAGGGTAGTCAAACAACAACAGGTGTTCATGACAGCTATAAATATATTGTTCTCAAGTGAGAAAAACACCAAAGCTTTGTCCCACCAAACAATACCAGTGTTGGGCAGTGACTCAGGGAGGCAGCAGCCAGGAAAGACAGGAGAGAGGTGTTTAAAAAACATGAGCACCTTTCTAGAGAAATGTGCTCCATTCTAGCTGTCTCTCAGAGAGACAGAAGCAAGTGGAGTGGGGGGACTGGCATCCAGTGGAGGATGCGACGTTTCTAGCAACCAGAAATGCCTGCCAAGGAAATGAAGTGATTCAGAAGGTGGGGCCCCTACACACCTGGAAGTCTCCGCACAGAGACACTGTGCAGGGCAGCAGATTCCTCCAGGCACAGGGGCCTGTAAGCTTGTGCTGTCCACGGCAGTAGCCACTAGCTGCATGCACCGTTTGAGCACATATCGAAATGACAGTCATTCTGCCATATTGAACTAAGTAAAATATATCGTTATAATTAATTTTACCTGTTTTGTTTTGTTTTCTTACTTTTTAATGTGGCTATCCTAGAGAATTTTTAATCACCTATGGTGGCTCGCTTTATTTTTCTGCTGTGAGGTCTCTTCTGGCTCTGAGACTTTTCATGCTCCCAGGCTTTCTGTCATCCCTCCCTTCAGGGCCGCACCAGTGTCCATACTGGTGGGGCTCTCAGAGGCCAAATAAATAACAACACCCTGTCCTCTTCCCCAGTTCAGAATCAACAGAAAGAAAGTGTCACCTTTATTGCCGAATTGGAGGAAAATGTGGCTCCAGGTGTGCGGCCAAGCAGGCTTGCCAATGCGCCACTTGGGGGGATGGGCTCTCTTACCTGTCAGTGCCTGGCACACATTGCCAGCTGCCCAGAAGGCTGCCTCCTGCTCCAAGAAGTGCAGGGGCTGAGCCCCCAGGTGCAGGTTCTTTTCCCCAAAGTCACCAGTCGGACAAATCATGCTGCTCCTGCAGAGAAGCGAGGTTGGCGTCTCTCCCAGTGCTCCCAGTGCAAGGAGGTGTGTGGGACAAGGGTAAAGAGTTAGGTGTGCCCGGCCTTAAATTTCCAGAAATAGTCCAGCATCCAGTGTGGTGAGACGTGGGGAGATTTGGGTGCAGGGTTGGACCTCCAGGGCCACCAGTTACTCAGCCTAAGCTCTGTCTTCTTGCTGGTGCTGGTGATGGCTACATGAGCATGAAGTGCGGCCATGCATAGAAAGACACATCTCCTTGCTGACTGCCGCCTCAGAGCTCAACACAGGCCAGCTATTGTTTCGTCCCCTGCTCGCTGTGTGCCGTGTAGCACATCGAGCACGCTGTGTGTCGAGGCTGGGGTTTTCCTGTCTCTTACTAACTGCTCTTGTATCTGAGTTACAGAACTGTGGGATTTCAGAGCCGTTAGAGATCCCAGATACCATCACGTTGCAGATTAGGTAACTGGTCTGTAAGCGGGAAAGGGAGGTGTCAGCTAGGAAGAGCCCTGTGTGGGGGTGGTAAGTGACACGTGTAACCTCTCCACCCTCCCTCACCCCGTCACCACCACTTCCTAGACCCAGTAATTCAGGAAGGCAGTCTGTCTGACCAAAAGGCAGGAAGTCCACCGGTCCCACTCCCTTCCCGGTGGCGGTGGCGGGCGGTGGCAGATGGCTGGGTTCTATTCTCAGGCTGCCAGAGACCACAGCCCCTCTGGGCGTGTCATGCAAATCCTGGCTGTTCACTTTAGTTCCAGATCTGCTGTACTCAAGAGTCTATTTCTTAGTTGTTTCTGCTTTCCTCGTATTTTATATCGCTGTGATATAAAATTTTATCGTATTTTATATCGCTGTGACAACCTCGGACTGTCTCAGGTTCCAATGGAACTGTCCCAGACCCAGCATCTGGGAAGAGATAAGAGGATATTTTTGTAATTCTTTTTCTTTTTCATATTTTTTCCATTTTTTAAATCAAATCCCTTCAGGGCCGCACCAGTGTCCATACTGGTGGGGCTCTCAGGGGCCAAATAAATAACAACACACTGTCCTCTTCCCAAGTTCAGAATCAACAGAAAGAAAGTGTCACCTTTATTGCCGAATTGGAGGAAAATGTGGCTCCAGGTGTGTGGCCAAGCAGGCTTGCCAATGCGCCACTTGGGGGATGGGCTCTCTTACCTGTCAGTGCCTGGCACACATTGCCAGCTGCCCAGAAGGCTGCCTCCTGCTCCAAGAAATGCAGGGGCTGAGCCCTGCACTTTAATTAAGATATTAAACTTAATCCCATATTAAGTTTAATATCTTAATACCAATCTATTTCTGATTCTTAAGTGTTTGATAATAAAAAAATTTGACATTTTTCTTTAAATATTTTTAAAAATCAAATTGTCTGTAAATCATTCAATAAAGGATGTATTAGGAAATCAATTTTTATCTTAAAATAAACTTAATTAGGGCCGGGCCCAGTGGCTTATGCCTGTAATCCTAGCACTTTGGGAGGCCGAGGCAGGCGGATCGCTTGAGCCCAGGATTTGAGGTTGCTGTGAGCTAGGCTGACACCACGGCACTCTAGCCTGGGCAACAGAGTGAGACACTGTCTCAGAAAATAAATAAATAAATAAATAAATTTAATTCAGTCAAATTTCACTAGCCATTAACCAGAAGTATGATGCACTCATTCTATTGAATCCATGTCTATGAATATTGTCATCCTCTATCCTGTTTGTACACATAAAATGCATTCCAATCATTTAATCTAGATAGACCTGCTTCTTTGAGAGTGATAGAGATTCATGACAAGAAACAAAGAATTTTCTGTTTGAAGATAAATATAAGCAGATGAGTCTGAGTTTGCTCATGGTTCCTGTTCACAGCACAAATGCAAAGAAGAATCGGAACTGGAGTCAGGAACCAGGACTTTCATGTCAGCTGTGCCACTTTTCAACTGGAGATCTTGGGCAAGTCGCTTCCCTCTCAGCGGCCTCTTCTCCAACCTTAGAGGACTGGCTGAGCGGAGCCCTGTCACATAAAAGCAGCCTTGGGATTAAAGGAAAGACACTGGCCCTGGTGCCCCGAGCCATGGTGCATGGCAGGAGTGGGGGCTGGGCAGGTGCTGGTGCAGGTTATTTACTGTGATGTGTGGGGCAAGGGGTGTGTGTGTTGGGGGTGGGGAGATGGTCTTCTGAGCAGGGACTCCCACAGCTAACCGCGCATAACCTCTCTGTCCTGTTGGGTGAGGTCCCGCCCATGTTAGGAACATCCAACCGATTTTTAGCAGGAAAAAGTCCTGACCCAGTCACTCTAGCTTTGCCTTCCACGTCGTCCACTTTGCCAATTAAACAGCCTTTCTTTGGCACAAATTTTTGTAACCTACCTATTCAAATAGGACCCTCCTAAGGCAGATGAGCTTGAGCATTGAAAAGGCTTTCTTTCCATCTTTGGTTGGCTGTCTGCTCTCATTTATCCCTGGCCTTGTATTTCAGCCTGATTGTGAAGTCTAAGTATTTATTTTAAGCAGTCAGCCTGGACTTCGTCAAAATGACAGTATTTTAGGGAATCCAGTTGTAGGTTAGATATCTGGGGTTTGGGAGTGTAAGCTTGTCTCTGGACCTAAGCTCGAGTGGGGTAAAGGTTGAAGAGTGCCATCTTTATGACGGGAGTGGGGAGTGTGCAGAAAATGGGGCCTTCTACTGTGGTCAAAGGCTGTGGCAGTTCCAATTCCATTCAAAGAGAACTCAGCAGGGGCCCAGCCAGGGCACAGTGCTGTGCTCATCACCCGCACCTCCCACTTCTGGCTGAAAGTCTACCTGTTCCTAGGACAGTATTCATGAGAACGTGCTATCTGATCAGCTCTGTGCCAAGTGCTGTGCAGGATCCAGCAGGGGCCAAATCTAACACACGGATGATTATACCGCGTAGATGCTGGTGGCTTTTCCTCAGCTCCTTTCAGGGGTGCAAGCATTATCCAGTGGGTTTCTGCCGCTGGGCCTGACCAGCCCTCGGGCAGGAAGAGGCTGGCATGGGTTTTGCTATCACCATCCCAGTACCTGAAGCACCTGGAGCAGGCCGACATTTTGCCTTTAGTACTCTAGTCCTTGGTCTCGGCTAGAACTCTGTCCTAAAGCCCACTCGTCTGAATGGGGGCCCATGCAGCTGGGTAATCTCTTGCTGTCTTTTTGAAACTGCTCCTTGTGCCTTCAGCTGGGTTTCTGCTCCAGGCAGGACGGCCTCCAGCTTCCACCTCGCGGAGGTGGCATTGGCCCTGCAGACAAGCAGACCAAGGCAGACTCATTTCCCCCCCAGCCCCCTCAACCTGCTTCTATTTCTGTATTTCCCCCTCAGGGACGGGCACGCGCCCCCCCTCCCAGGCTCTCAGCTAGGAACCTGAGAATTACCTTTAGATCGTCCCCTCTCCTTCACCACCATCATGCAGTCAAAGTCCATTGTTCGTCTCAAACTTGTCAGTTTCTCTCCATTCCCACTGTTGCAACCTCACCTCAACCCACTGTGTCTGCGTTGCCCACTCTCGTTGTCTCGGCACCCGGCACCCGGCACAGGACCTCTCGAATGGGTGCTCGCGGCCTCTGTTGAAGGGATGAGCGTGAGAGTGAGAGAGGCAGTGAGCCAGTGGACACCTTCCACGGGGGTCTGACCCTGGCACGCCTCTGGAGCCTCCTCTCCCCCTTTCACTCCGACTTGCCCACTACCTGCCAACCATCCTGGGGTCTTGTCCACCTCTTCCAGAAGCCTCCTTTTCTCCTCCCGTCTGAATTAGATGGCTCCTCTGTGCCCCAAGAACCACGTGCCTGGCCCATTTCCTAGGAGCACATGTCCCGCCACACTGGCATTGCCTGTTTGCCTGTCAGTTGTTCTGTCTTGGCACTAAGTTGCACGAAGCAGGGTCTGTGTTTCATCAGTCACTGCGTTCCCAGCAGTTAGCACAAAGTATATGCTCCTTGAATATTTGTCGACCAAAGGTAGGTCTAGAAACTCCTGCTTCTGTGCCTAATGCCTCCTCCCTTCGCGTCTTCCCCAGCTCCCATCCCTCCCCCAATCTCTGGGTGCGGTCACTCTGAGGTGTGCTGCTGTCCACCGGCCAGCTCCACATGGCAGCGTGTTTTGGGGGCACTGGCATCACCCATTCCATCCCTCCCCACCCCGGGCCACTTGCTACAGTGTCCTGACTTGCACAATAGGGTGTGCTTTCTGGCCCTTGACCTCCCAGAGTCCATCCAGTGCTCACGCCTTCTCCTGGCCTCTTCCGACTGGTCTCCTGTGGTGTTCTGTGCTGATCTTGATCCATTCGGTGGCCTATGAACTCCACCCCCACCCCCAACCTCTGCAGGGCGACATCCAGTTCATCTCTGACCACCCCACCCCATCCCCACAGCCCCCAGAAGAAGGGCTTGCTTCTGCATAGCCGGTTCCAGGAAAGGCTTCCGTTGGGTTGACCTGAAGGCTGGGGCGGGAGGGCTCAGGAGGGGTGGGGCTCTGGGAATCAGATGGCTGGAGGCGAGCCCTGGAGGCGAGGAGGGGAGAAAAGAGGAGCTATTCCTCACTTAGGCGGGGCGAGGTCAAGCTGCTGAAGGACTGTGCAGGGGCAGCAGGGCACAGGGGAGGAGCGGCATGGGGGCAGAGCGGGGAAAGCAGAGGCGTGTCCTCAGTGCCTCTGGGCTGCCTGTGTGTGCCTCTCCCTGGCCACAGGGCCCCTGGGGAAAGGGTGCCTGGCTCCCTCTCTCCCCACTCTCCCACGCGTGTGCCGATTGCCGTTTCCATCCAGGGAGGAATCAAGTCTGTGAAGTGCTTCGTGTCTGCTCCAGAAGGGATGTGAGCCAAAGGTTTGCGGTCTTCCTCACCGTCACCGCCACCATCCTGCTCACCATTTCTCACGTCCGAATAAAGCTGCATAGAGTACCTGATATTAACTTTAGTATCTCATTGTGACCATCACAGCTGCCATTATTTGCTCTGTTTAAAGACACAGAGGTTCAGAGAGGCCAAGCTACTAGCCCACGGTCACACAGCCGTCTTGGAGTGGGGTGGGAGAAGGTAGATGGAGAAACCTGCTCTGGAGTCCCTCTTAGAAAGTGTTGGTGAGGCACAGCCGGAGTCTGTGTGTGCACATGTGTAAGGGTGTCTGTCCTGAATCTCTCTGGACGCACCTGTGTCTGCCTATGCCCTGTGTGTCGGGAGGTGCCTTTGTAGGTGTGAGCGTGTGGAACTGTGCTGGGAGCATGGCTGGGGCCGAGCGTGCATGCATGTGGCCTGGGCGCACACACGCATGCAACGGGCACTCCGCCCCCTTCTCAGATGTCTTGGCTGTGGGTTTGACAACTGAAACCCAGCTGCACTCTGGCCGGGAAACATCCGCTGTGGAAACCTAGGAGGAGCTGACAGTCCCTAAAGAGGGGTTACACACGCTGCCAGCGAGCGCTCCTGGCCCGCTGCCTAATTCCCTGCAAATGCTCTTTAAATCTGTTTCTAATTTGGACTCAGCCTTCCCCTGCCCCCATCGTCCCTTCCCACCCTCCCAACTTGCCTGAAACCAGTCAAATTATGCTGAATAATGGCTGCAGGGGGGGAGAGTGCTAAAGGGCAGCAGTGGGCTGTTGGAGGGTGTAATAATGTCACATTTTAATTTACACAGGGAACATTGCAGGGATCAAAACCAATAAATAATTTGGGCTGCACTAGCAGCTGCGGCCAACAGTAACTCCTGCAGGTCATGCCACTTCCTGGGAAGAAATCACTAACTGTCACACCCTGCGGTCCACTGTGCTTGAGAAAACCCATGCGCGTATGCACAGATGCACAATACGGTGTTTTCTCTCTGCAAGGGGACTTGTGTTTGGAGACGTGCAGCATCAGCAAGAATCTCTCCAGTTGTCTGAGTATTACCCAGATGTTCTGGGTATTAAGATGCTAAAACAAAATATGTCTTCTGCATATTTTGCAGTCCTGTGAAATACTCAACTCCAGGATGTCCCAGATTCATGGGAAAGTGTATACAAAGCAGAGCGGAAAGCAGGGTCGTGTGTACACATTGATGGCAGCTCTGAGAAGCTTATTTACATGCAGAGAAAGGTGTGGCAGGGCCCTTGGGAGACATCTGTTGCAACTTGTTCATGTTGAGGGGTTGGGGATGTGATTTGAGGTACAGTTGTTTTAATAATGAATGTGGACTTAAACAGAATGTGTGTGCTCTTTGAAGGCAGAGGACTTACTCTATTTACCCTTTTTGGTCTCTTGCAAACCAGTGATTTGGGGTAAGGGAGCCCAGAGGTGGGGTGGTCTTGAGATGGTTCTCACCTGTGCCTTGTGGCCAGGTCACCGGGGAAGGCTGGAGGAAGACAAAGCTGTGGGTTTGCACAGTGTCTGGATGCCTTTGCAGGGAGTCTGTGGTCATGGTGTTCTGGAGAAAACCCCCATTCCCTCCCATCAGCCTCCTGAGCCTTTGCAACTGGTGTGTGCTCCAGGGTTGGCTGAGGGGGCCTGGCGGGTGGCCCACCCCTCAGCTGGGTCTGCAACTGCAGGAAGGGGGGGTTGCAGCCCTCAGGGCCACTGCCTTGGAAGCTGTGAGGCTCTCAAGATTCTGGGGCTGCCGCTTCTCCATCTGGCTGGAAAGGAAGCAGGGAGAGAAGCTGCTCTGGCTTGAACGACACTTTGCAGACTTTGCTCCCCTTCCCCTACCACACACCAGACCCGGCCCTGCCAGGGCACCTGGGGAAGAAAGGGGTGCAGGGGGCCTACACTTGGGTTGTGCACCAGGGCCTGTCTCTGATGTCATCTCTCAAGGCACTTCCCATTTGCATCTTTTTCATTTGCAACCTGTCGGCATTTATTTAGTCATGCATTATGCTGAGGACTCTATGTGTCAGAGCGACATTTGATTCCCAGCACATACCTGTAGGCATGTGTGGCAGAGCAGGCTGGCTGTCCGCTGCAAGTGCCTGCTTCCCTGTCTGTAGGGTGGAGTTCCTGCTGGAAATAGCCGCTCCTCCAGGGGCCACGTTTTCCAGCCCCTCACAGCTAGTTCCAGCCCTAGCACTGAGTGCATTGAGCTCTGGCCAGTGCAGTGTGAGCAGAAGTGAGTTGCTGCACTACAGAGCCTGGCCGCCAGGAAGCTCCCAGGATGCACTCTCTAAGCTCCATCCCCTTCTGCCCTGATGCAAGAGTAGCACCCCAGCCATGACCTTGGAAGCTACAGATTAGAAATGGCAGAACCTCTGTCACCCTGAGTTTTTGAATGCCTGTGTAGAGGAAAGACTGCTCCGACAGCATGTCCCTGTCCAGTCCTGAGCAAGAAATGAACTTATATTCTATTGTTTCCAAGCTGTTATACTTTTGGAGATTTGTTTGTGTTAGCAGTGAACTTTCCCTAAGTGAGCAATTAGGAATTTTCATTCCCATTTTAAAGATGAGAAAACTGAGACTCAGAGAGGAAAATACATTGCCCAAGGTCATGTATTCAGCAAATAGCAGAATCAGGGTTCAAGGTCATGCTCTAGTTATATGCGTTTCCCCAGAACACTATTAAAGTCACCACTACCATGACAACCCCCGCCCCCAACTCTCAGGCTTAAATAAGTCTGGGAGATGCCAACTTAAGGTCAACAGGTTTCCTTGCTGCCGCTCTTTTTGGGGTGTCGCCATGCTAATGACAGCTGTGCATTACCATCAGGGGATCTGGCAAGAAGCGTTTTCCAAATTTGTGAGACTACAGCAGCCTTTTCTCCACAAAGCTTCTTGTAGACTAGCATGTATAGAACTGATTTCGGTGGAGGTTGAACTCCAATATTCTTTTTGTTATGGGTTGAACTTTGTAAGTCCCCCACCCCTAAAAGAAAGACACATTGAAATCCTAAACCTCAGGACCTCAGAATGTGACCTTATTTGGAAACAGGGTCTTTGCAGATTTAACCAAGTTAGGATGAGGTCATTGGGATGGGCCCTAACTCAATGTGACTGGTGTCCAGCTTGGACACAGAGACAGACGTGCACAGAAGGAAGGTGACGTGAAGACACACAGTGAGCACTGCATGAAGACAGAGGATTGGAGTGACGCATCTACAAGCGAAGGAATGCCAAAGCTTGCCAGCAAACACCAGAAGCTGAAAGAGGCCAGGAAGCTTTCTCTCCTGGAGCCCTCAGAGGGAGCACAGCCCTGCCAACACCTTGATTTTGGTCTTCTAGCCTCCAAAACTGTAAGAGAATCAATTTCTGTTGTGTAAGCAGCCCAGTTTGTGGTACTTTGCTTTGGCAGCCCTGGGAAGTGAATATACTGCCTCTGGATCCTTTCAAGACCAAAGTTTCTTGGCAATATTATCTTACTGATAATCATCCAAATGACAAACGGGGGTGGCTTCAGTTTACTGAAAGACAGATGAAGGGAAAGAGAGCCAGGAGGGACAAGAGGCAGCACCACAGAGCAGAGGAGGGCTTCAGCTTGGCGCTGGGCTACCTGCTTCACACCTGGCTTGGCTGCTCCCTGCGGCCATCCCTCCACCTCTCCGTACCCAGCTGCCTTTCCGCGACGGGGATAACAAGCTAACACTCACTCCATAGGCTGATGGGAGAGCTAAACGAATGAGCATGCCTAAAATGCCGAGTCTCGTGCCTGGCAGATCGCTAGTCCCTATTCCTCTGGGATTGCACAGGCAGGATTGGATGGTAACTTAGGGGCAGACCGACCTGCACTGGAATCCACACTCTGGTCTTCACCAATAGCGTTGCTGTGGACGTTGCTTGATCTTTTGAGGTCTGGATTGCCCCATCTACACCATAGAGAAAGCAGTGCCTGCTGTTAAAAGCTGGTTCTAAAACAAGGTAAAATCATGACTCTGAAATAGACAAAAAATGAACACATATTATCATTATTAATGAGTGAACCAAGGTGATGTTACGACTGGATTTAAAGGAGAATTCAAAGAACAGATGTATTTATAGATCAGTAATATTGATTTTCAAATGGACACCATGAACTAACTGGCTTTTGTGCAGTGAAGGAGGGTAGAGAGACCCCATTTGCATGTCCACAATCAAGGGTCATTGTGCGTCCTCTTACTCCAGGTCAGGAGTTCGAGACCAGCCTGAGCAAGAGTGAGACTCCGTCTCCACTAAAAATAGAAAGAAATTAGCCAGACAACTAAAAATATATGAAAAAAATTAGCCGGGCATGGTGGCGCATGTCTGTAGTCCCAGCTACTCGGGAGGCTGAGGCAGGAGGATCGCTTGAGCTCAGGAATTTGAGGTTGCTGTGACTTCACGGTACTCTAGCTCTGGCAACAGAGTGAGACTCTGTCTCAAAAAAAAAATAATCATAATAATAATACATAGTTTTCTCTTGGAGAAACCCTGCAATCCTTTTTAGCTTATTTCAGATTTCCTTATAGTCTCTCACATATTATATGCATAGGATTGGAGAAAAGATGCACACATGAAAAAAGCAAGTTGCTGAGTAAGGTATGATCCTATTTTCATAAAAACAAACAAGCTGTGCGTGTGTGTGAGTGTGTGTATGCACACACACAAGTGGGCGTGTATACATAATGTGATTAAATACAGAGGAACGTCAGGAAGAACACGCAAGCACTGTAATCAGTGGCTACCTCTGGAGGGCAGGACGGGAGATGGTGAAGAGGGAAGGAGCCTTTCATGACTGATTTTCTAAACTCCTGTGCTGTTTGAATAAAAACAAATTCCTGCTTCCCAGTATATCGTGAATAGGGAGGTCTCAATGAGAAAAATGTCCACGGTGCATGGCATTCAATGAATCGCAGGTTTCATGTTGTTATGGATTTATATTCAAAGACCCTGGGGATGGGGTTGTCCTTGGGAAGGAAGTCACTAAGGAGGAACCACCCTATTGCAGCCCAAGGACTTCTCCCTTTCAGAGAAGCTACTTTCAAATCCTAGACTTGCATTTTGGCTTGGAGGACACCTCCTTCCGGAGTTAAAGCCTTGGGGTGGCTCATGTCTGTTTTATTTCCTCAGCCACACCCGCAGCCCCTCGCTCGGGCCCACCCAGCGTTTAGCTGCAACAAGCTCCTTGACCACAGGAGGGAGGTCTGACAGGGGCCGAACTCCCAGCAGAAGGGCTGCCTTTGCCCAGTGTCCAGACTGGGACCAAGAGACACCCATTAGCTCCACATGAGTCTGGGTGGCTTCCCTCATCCAAGCGGGTGGGGTGCTGGTCACAAGGGGCAAAGAGACAAAATCGAGTTTTTGTTCATGCAACGCTGAGGATCTAATTTTAACCTCTGCCGCATCCTCCAGAGGTGGACTTGGCACGTTGGAGAGGACTTGGGACGGGGTCAGAAGACCTGATCCTGGTGCAGGTTTGGTCACTAACTAGCTGCTTCTCTGTGGACTATGCCTCAGCTTCCCCATCTGCCCAGTGGGAATAAGAACAGTGTTTATCTCCAACAGCTCTACAGAGGCTTAAATGAGGTGATGTCTTTGAGCTATGGCTTCTATAGAGACTTAATTTTGGTTGATGCAATGAGGTATTCCAGGATGCTTAATATGCTATATTATTAATAGCAAATGTTGTATTGCAGTTACCCTGTGCAAGGCCCTGTGGTATGTGCTTTACATATATTTAGTCATTCAATATTCACAGCAGCCCTGTGAGAGATGCACTATTATCTAATCCCCATTTTACAGATGAGAAAACGGAGGCAAAGAGAGGTCCCATGAGTAACTTCCCCCAAACTTGTCCATGGCAACATTCCCACTTAGACAGAATCCTTTCTCAAGGACCCATATCTTTTCCAAACCCACAGATTTGACTGAGTTTCCTTTGCCTTTTCTTGTTCTTTTTATTGTAGAATGTTTCAACATATAAGAGTAAAAAGACTATTATAATGAATTTCCATGAATCCCCTTTACCTAGCTTTGTTGATTACCAACTCATGGCCAATCTTGCCTCATCTTCCTCCCTCTTCTCTCCCTGAATTATTCTGAAGCAAATTTCAGACATCATGTGTACATGTATTTCATTTGGTATTTCTGTAAGATAGTCTCCAAAAACATTAACCATTAAAACCATTAGGTCACCTAAAATATTTTAGCAGTAATTCAATTATCCCTTAATATCATTGACTATTCAGTTGGTGTTCGTATTTCCCAGGTTTTCTTATACATTTAAATAAATTAGTTTGTTTATTTGAATTGGGATCCAAAAAAGGTTCAGGATTACATATTGTAATTGGTTGATAGGTCCCGTAAGACTTTTTTAATTTATAGGTTTCCCCCTCGATTTTTTCTCTTGCGTTTTTGTTTGTTTGTGTGTTATTGTTGTTTTACAGAAACTGGGTCGCTTGCTCTACAGAGTTAACCACAGTATGGATTTTGCTGAATGCACCTGTATGGTTTGTTTATGGTTACAATTCCTCTGCTGCCTAGATTTTCTGTAAAACGGTAGTTATATCTACAGCACAACCCAGATTCAGGCTTTTTTTTTTTTTTAATAGACTATATTTTTTTGGAGCAGTTTTAGGTTCACAGCAAAGCTGAGTGGAAGGTATAGAGATTTCCCATATACCCTCTGCCCCTATAAATGCAGAGCCTTCTCTCCCGTGGTCAACACCCTGCACCAGAGTGGTGCATTTGTCATAACTGATGACCCTACACTGGTACATATTTCTCACTCACAGTCCATAGTTTGCATTAGAGTTCACCCTTGGTACTGTACATACTATGGGTTTGGAAAAATTTATAATGACATGCATTCACCATGTAGTATCATACAGAGTAGGTTTACTGCCCTGAAAATTATCTGTGCTTCACCAGTTCATCCTTCCCTTCCCACCAACCCCTGGCAACCACCGATCTTTTCACTGTCTTCATAGTTTTGCCTTTTCCAGAATGCCACGTAGTTGAAATCATACAGTATATAACCTTTTTCAGATTGGCTTCTTTCACTTAGTAATATGCATTTAAATTTCTCTGTGTCTTTTCATGGCTTATTAGCTCGTTCTTTTTAGCACTGAATAATATTTCATTGTCTGGGTGTACCACAGTTTGTCTTCTCACCTACTAAAGGACATGTTGGTTGTTTCCAAATTTTGATAATTATGAATAAAGCTGCGATAAACATTCATGGGTGGGTTTCTGTGTTTTCAAGTTTTCAAGTCCTTTGGAGAAATTCCAGAGAGTGTGACTGCTGGATTGTAAGGTAAGAGTATATTTCTGTTTTGTAAGAATCTGCTAAAGTGTCATCCCAAGTAGCTGTACCCTTTTGCCTTCCCACCAGCAATGAATGAGAGTTCCTGTTCCTCCACATTCTCACCAGCTTTGTCAGTGTTCTGGATTTTGTACACTCTAATAGGCATGTAGTGGTATCTCATTGTTGTTTTTATTTGCTTTTCCCTGATGACACATGGTGTGGAATATCTTTTTGTATGCTCTATTTGCCATCTGTATATCTTCTTTGGTGAAGTGTCTGTTAAGGTCTTTGGCCCATTTTTAAATTTGATTGTTTGTTTCCTACTGTTGAGTTTTGGAAGTTCTTTGTAAATTCTGTGTACCAGTCCCTTATCAGATATGTCTCTTGCAAATATTTTTTTCTCAGTCTATGACTTATCTTTTCATTCTCTTGACAGTGTCTTTCATGGAGCAGAAATGTTTAATTTTAATGAAGCCCAGTTCATCAATTTTTTCTTTTATAGATTGTGCCTTTGATGTTTTATCTAAAAAGTCATTGTGAAACCCAAAGTCATCTAGTTTTTTTCCTATGTTATTTTCTAAGAGTTTTATAGTTTTACACTTTAGATTTAGATCTGTGTTCCATTTTGAGTTAATTTTTGTGAATGGTGTAAAGTCTGTGTCTAGATTGGTTTTTTTGTATGTGTATATCCAGTTGTTCCAGCACCATTTGTTGAAAAGACTATCTTTTCTCCACTGTATTGACTTTGCTCCCTTGCCAAAGATCAGTCAGCTATATTTATGTGGGTCTATTGTTGGTCTCACTACTCTGTTCTATTGATCTATTCGTCTATTCTTTTGCCAGTACCACACTATCTTGATTTTTGTAGTGTATAGTAAGTCTTGGAATTGGGTAGTGTCAGTATTCAACTTTTTTTTTTCTCCTAATATCATATTGGCTATTCTGTGTCTTTTGCCTCTCCATATAAGCTTTAAGATTAGTCTGTTGATATCCATAAAATAACTTGCTGGGATTTTGATTGGCATTGCATTGAATCTATCGATCAAGTTGGGAAGAACTGACATCTTGACAATATTGAGTCTTTCTATCTATGAACATGGAGTCTCTATTTAGTTCTTTGATTTTTTTCATTAGAAGTTTATAATTTTCTTCATATAGGTCTTGTAAAGATTTGGTTAGATTTATACCTAAGCATTTCACTTACAGAGATGCTACTATAAATGGTATTGTGTTTTTAATTTCAAATTCTACTTGTTCATTGCTGGAAAACAATTGACTTTTACATATTAACCTTATATCCTGAAAACTAGCAATAATAGATCACTAGCTTATTAAAGAAACTAGCTTATTAGATCCAGGAGGGTTTTTTTGGTTGATTCTTTTTGGATTTTCTACGTACACAATAATGTAATCTGAGAACAAAGACAGTTTTATTTCTCTCTTCCCAATCTATGTACCTTTCATTTCCTTTTCTTATCTTATTGCATTAGCTAGGACTCTCAGTAGGATGTTGAAAAGGAGTGGTTAGAAGAGACATCCTTGCCTTGTTCCTGATCTTAGTGGGAAAGCTTCAAGTCTCTCACCATTAAGTATGATATTAGTTGTAGGATTTTTACAGATCTTCATCAAGTTGAGGAGGTATCCCTCTATTCCTAGTTTACTGAGTGTTTTCATCATAAATGGGCATTGGATTCTGTGAAATTCTTTTTCTGCATCTATTGAGATGATCATATGATTTTTCTTCTTTAGCCTGTTGATGTGATATATTACATTAACTGATTTTTGAATGTTGAGCCAGACTTGCATACCTGAGATAAATTGCACTTGTTATGGTGTATAATTCTTTTTATACATTGTTGGATTCAATTTGCTAATATTTTGTTGAGGATTTTTGCATCTATGTTCTGAAGAGATATTGGTCTGTAGTTTTCTTTTCTTGTAATACCTTTGTCCAGTTTTGGTATTAAGGTGATGCTGGCCTCATCGAATAAGTTAGGAAATATTTCTTCTGCTTCTATTTCCAAAGAGATTGTGAAGAATTGGTATAATTTCTTCCTTAAATGTTTGGTAGAATTCAGCAGTGAACTCATCTAACCTAATGCTTTCCATTTTGGAAGGTTATTAATTATTGATTCAATTTCTTTAATAGATATAGGCCTATTCAGATTGTTTATTTCTTCTTGTGTGAGTTTTAGCAGATTATGTCGTCTTTCAAAGAATTAGTCTCTTTCATCTAGGTGATAAAATTTGTGGGCAAAGAGTTATTTATAGTATTCCTTGATTTTTCTTTTAATGTCCATAGGATCTGTAGTGATGTTCACTCATTTCTGATGTTAGTAATTTATGTCATGTCTTTTATTCTTGGTTAGCTTAACTAGAAGTTTATCAATTTTATTTATCTTTTAAAAGAGCCAGCTTTTGGTTTTGTTGATTTTGTCTGTTCATCTTTTGTTTTCAATTTTGTTGATTTCTACTCTAATCTGTATTTCTTTTCTTCTGCTTACTTTGAATTTAATCTGCTTTTCTTTTTCTTAGTTTCATAAGGTAGAAGTTTAGATGATTGGCTTTAGATCTTCCTTCTTCTTAAATATATGCATTCAATGCTATAAATTACCCTCTAAGCACTGCTTTTGGTGCATCCCACAAATTTTGATAAATTGTGTTTTCATTATTATTTAGTTCAGAATATTTTAAAGTTTCTTTTGATATTGCTTATTTGGCCCATGTATTATTTAGAAGTATGTTTTTTAATCTCCAAGTATTTTGAGATTTCCTAGCTATCTTTCTATTACTGATTTCTAGTTTAATTCTACTGTGGTCTGATAGCACACATTGTATGATTTCTATTCCTTTAAATTTGTTAAGGTGTGTTTTATGTCCCAGAATGTGGTCTATCTTGATGAATGTCCCATGTGACCTTCAGAAGAATATCTATTCTGTTGTCATTGGATGAAGTAGTCCACAAATGTCCGTTGAGTTCAACTATATCCTTGCTGATTTTCTGTCTGCCATCTTTGTCCATTTTTGATAGAGGTGTGTTGAAGTTTCCAACCAAAATAGTGACTTCATCTATTTTTTCTTGCAGTTCTATCAGTTTTTACCTCACCTATTTTGATGCTCTGTTAGGGACGTATCCATTAAGGATTGTCATTTCTTCTTGGAGAACTGACTGCTTCATTATCATGTAATGCTCCTCTTTATCCCTCATAACTTTCCTTGCTCTGAAGTCTTCTCTGTCCAAAATTAATATTGCTAATCTCACTTTCTTCTAATTAGCATGTTATATTTTCTCCATACATTTACTTTAACTCTATATGTATAAAGTTTGTTTCTTATAGACAGCATTTAGCTGTTTTTCAATCCACTTTGACAATCTCTTGTCTTAAAATGGGTGCATTTAGACTACTGATATTCAAAGTGATTATTGATGTAGTTGGAATAATATTACCATATTTGTTATTATTTTCTATTAGTCGCTCTTGTTCTTTGTTCCTGTTTCTGTCTTCTTTTTTTTCTGCCTTTCATAGTTTTAATTGAGCATTTTATGATTCCATTTTCTCTTTTCTCTAAGTATATCAGTTTTGTTTTTTACTTTTTTAAGTGGGTATCCTAGAGTTTGCAATATACATTTATAACTAATCCAAGTCCACTTTCAAATAACACTATGCCACTTCATGGGTAGTATGAGTACCTTAAAATGATGAAATAATTCTAATTCCTCCCTTCCAAGTCCCTTGTATCATTTCTGTTATTCATTTTGCTTATATATAAGCATATATCATTAATACATTGTTTCTATTATAATTTTAAACAGATTGTTTCTGTCAGATCAATTAAGAATAAGAAAAATAAAGGTTTTTATTTCACCTTCACTTATTCCTTCTCCAATTCTCTTCCTTTCTTTAGGTGAATACAAGTTTCTAATCTATATAATTTTTCTTCTCTCTAAAGAATTCCTTTTAACATTTCTTGCAAGGCAAGTCTATTGGGGAAAAAAATTTCTCAATTTTTGTTTGTCTGAAAAGGTCTTTATTTCTCCTTCATCTTTTTTTTTTTTTTTGAGACAGAGTCTCACTCTGCTGCCTGTGCTAGAGTGCTGTGGTGTCAGCCTAGCTCACAGCAACCTCAAACTCCTGGGCTCAAGCAATCCTTCTGCCTTAGCCTCCCGAGTAACTGGAACTACAGGCATGTGCCACCATGCCCAGCTAATTTTTTCTATATATTTTTAGTTGGCCAATCAATTTCTTTCTATTTTTAGTAGAGACGGGTCTCACTCTTGCTCAGGTTGGCTTTGAACTCCTGACCTTCAGTGATCCACCGCCTTGGCCTCCCAGAGTGCTAGGATTACAGGCATGAGCCACCACACCTGGCCTCTCCATCTTTGAAAGATAATTTTTTGGGGTACAAAATTTTAGGTTGGTGGTTGTTTTCTCTCAACACTTTCAATATTTCACTTTATTTTCTTATTGTTTGCATGATTTCTTAGGAGAAGTCAGATATAATTCTTAACTTTGCTCCTCTATAGATAAGATAATTTTTCCTCTGGCTTCTTTCAGAGTTTTTTCATTATCTTTGATTTTTTCTTATAGTTTGAATATGATATGCCTAGGTGTCGTTTTTTGGCATTTATCTTGCTTGGTGTTCTCTGAGCTTTTGGGATCAATAGTTTGGTATCTAACATTAATTTGGGAAAATTCTCAGTTATTTTTTCAAATGTGTCTTCTTTTCCTTTCTCTCTTCTCTTTCTTGTACTCCCATTATAATATTTACAACTTTTGTAATTTTTCTGTCTTATGACTTTTGAATAGTCTGTTCTATTTTTTTCAGTCCTTTTTCTGTTTTCTTTTCAGTTTGGGAGGTTTCTATTGAGATATCCTTAAACTTTTCTTTTCTCAGCCATGCCCAGTCTACTAATAAGCTCATCAAAGGCCTTCTTCTTTTCTGTTACAGTGGTTTTGATCTCTGGCATTTCTTTTTGGTTCTTTCTTAGACTTTCCATCTGTTTACATTGCCCATATGTTCTTATATGCCACCTACTTTATCCATTATAGCCTCTAGTATATTAATCATAGTTGTTTTATATCACTGGTCTAATAATTTCAACATCACTGTCAAAAAGTTGGAAAAAAATTTCTCAATTTTTGCTTTTTCTGAGAAGATCTTTATTTCTTCTTCATCTTTGAAGGATAATTTTTCAGGGTACAAAATTTTAGGTTCTGACCTGGATCTGGTTCTGATGCTTGCTCTGTGTTTTCAGACTGTGCTTTTTGCCTTTTAGTATGCCTTGTAACTTTTTCTTCATAGCTGGGTATGGTGTCCTGGATAAAAGTAGTTGCTGTAAATAGGCCCTTAGTGATGTAGTGGTAAAGTGTGGGGGGAGCGGATGCATTCTACAGTCCTGTGATCCTGTCTCAGTCTCTTACCAAGCCCATGCCTCTGGATTGTGAATTTCACACATACTTCTTGGCCCTGTCTCCTCCTTTTAGGTGGGACAGGAAGGCTAGAATGGACTGGAATTGGGTATTTCCTCTCCCCCAGGTCAGTTAGGGTCTGATAAAAACCCCAATAGTTTAGGCCCCAGTAAAATAGTTTCTCTTGAGAGCAGAACTTGTTAAGAAGAACAGAATGTTCTGGCGTATTTCAAATGGTTCCATTTCCCCTCCCTGTGCTGGAAACATGAGAGAATTTTTCTCCAATATTCACTGTGAAAACCAGGTCAAGCTCTGAGAGGTAAAACTCACAGAAGTATGGGACTCCCCTGACTAGGTCTTCTTGGAGTTTTACACTCTTAGGGTTATCCACACTGAACCTCCAGCAATTAGTCAATTATAATTTAGGTTTTCCTTCCCTAGCCCTAGTTCCCATGGAGATTTCTCCTCTGGTATGTGATGTTTCTCTGTATTCATCTGCCTGTCTCTCTATTTCGGAGGGGTGGGGGGGGGAGTGGTTGGCCCCATGACCTCTCTTCTCTTATGGATACAAGAAGAATTGTTGCTTTTTAAGTTTGTTCAACTTTCTACTTGTTAGGATGCAGTGGTGACTTCCAAGATTCATATATGCTGGATTGGAAACTGGAATTCCTTTCCAGGCTTATTATCTATTTATTTTTTAGCAAGAAAACCTTCTGGGTGGTATCCTTTCCCTTCCTCCAGCCCCCCCAATTATTAATCTCTCTTTATTCCAGTGTCTAGAATGCCATTTTGAGAGAATGTGCACTGAGAATAGAAACATCTGGGCTCTGTCTGATGGGCAAGGCTGAAAAGGAAGTGGCTCAAGACAGAATCTAGAAATCTCCAAGTCTTTACCTCCACCCACTATTTAGTTAGGAAATCTTCCCTTCACCGTAATATTAACAGTGACCATCCCCTTCGGAAATGATGGTTCATTGCGAGAAAGCGCTCTAGCAAGGCACTGGAGAAGTTACTGGGTTTGGTCTGTCTTTAATGAAAGTTGAAATAAACAAATAAAAACAATAGTAATCATCACTTCTAGAGTGTTTACAATGTGCCAGGTGCTGTTTAACTGCTTTCAATTAAACTAACTTATTCTTCTCAACAGCCCCATGTGGTTGGTACTGATATTATTACCATATAGAGATGAGGAACCAGGCCCAGAGAGATGAAGTCACTTGCCTAAACTGTCCCCGCTGTGTTTGCCAGAGAGAACAGTCCTATCTTGGAGAGTCCTTGACTCAGGAACGCTCCAGGCTTATGTCATCAATTCACTTTGAAATGCTGCATTCTCACCCTGACTGACCTCTCAGGATCTCAAAATAGTGTGTCAACTGCAAATTCCTCTTTTATCTTTTAGGGGGTTTTCCTGCCAGGGCAGTCACTGTCATCCAAATTTCTTGTCTCAAGGTCCCGTTATAGATATAAGAATTATGCTTTCTTGTCAGGCAGTAGTTTCCAAGCAAGATGGCCCATCTGCCTGGAGCCTTTTGGCCTTCTAAAAAACAAAGCTCATTACCTTTGTTTTGAAGCTAGAGGACCACACTAGTGCTTCCCGTAAAGGCAGTCTGTTATGTACTGTTTAGTTTGACCACTTTGCAAACTATCTACTCCCTTTTACCACCTACCCCTCACCCTCCCGGGAGAAAAAGTTCACCCTCCACAAGTTTTAAGAGTTGGAGCTGTTCCTAACTAGCGCTGGTGCTATGGCCAAAGCCACAGCTCTCTCTCTCTGTTTAACCAGCAGAACTGGAGTAATGACCTTTGTACCTCAGAGAGATGTCGCTTGTTTAAGATTCTTCATCTGAAAAAGGGAACTAATAAAAAATTATGTAAAAACTTTAAGAATGAAACCTGCAAGTTCTATTGGGACCAAATCTCTCTGCTCCCAGAAATGTGGAGCAGGAGGAGTGTAGGGGAGCAGTAGTCCCCAACCTTTTTGGCACCAGGGACCAGCTTCATGGAAGACGATTTTTCCACAGACCAGGGGTGGGTGAGGGGCTGGGGAGGCGGAGCTCAGGTGGTGATGTGAGCCATCGAGCAGATGAAGCCCTCTTCCTAACAGGACAGGACAGGTACTGGTCTGTGGCCCAGGGTTGGGGACTGCAGGGGTAGGGAGTGGAGAGTGGCAACAGAAAGCAGAAGGCAGTGCATAGGACCAGCTACCTGATTTGCAGGGTCTATTACAGAATGAAAATGCGGGGAGTCCTTGTTAAAAAATGATTGAGAATTTCAAGATAGCATCAGAGCATTAAACCAAGGTGGGGCCCTTGTAAATGCAGGCCTGTGTGGCTGCACAGGCATCATGCTGATGCAGTCAGC
Organism: Mirza zaza; assembly: GCA_008750895.1. Lineage (NCBI taxonomy): Eukaryota > Metazoa > Chordata > Mammalia > Primates > Cheirogaleidae > Mirza > Mirza zaza. The sequence goes on along the minus strand of VSMD01121512.1, from coordinate 129,525 downwards.
CCGGCAATCAGGGCCCTTGCACTTTGAGACCCATCGAAACAATTTTGTAAATGGCAAAATGTTTATAAAATGAGACCCAGCTAGGCTGGGTTGTGCATGCTGCCATTTTTAGTTGTGGATCAACTAACACTGAATTGTGGAATACTCCAGACAGAGGTATAGTAGGAATAAACAGAGAATGTCCAAGGGAGAAATCTCAGTGTCTGAACACACCATGGGAATATCAGCCTAGCACAGTGACTTACTTATACCTCAGGGTGAGGGGCTGTGGGGAAGTAGAGTGTGGAAAAGCAAACATTAATTTAGTCATTAGTCATACAGACCATGGGAAGTAAGGCCCCACAAAGTCTTCTTGGCCTATTCAGATGCAGAGAAGATAGGGCAAAGTTGTGTTGGAGAAGGTTGAGAAACATGAGAAACAGTGCCTTAGCTTTTTATTTTTTGAAAAATCAACGATGCAAAGAAAAACATTTGGAAGAGATCTGGAAATGGAAATGGCAGACCCAGATGAGATTTCCTCAGGAGAGCCCACAGCAGAATGGAAGCTGTGGTGGCCATTCTTCCACTTCCCTTGCAGAGAAGTGGACCACCGTAGAAACAGGCCATACCCATAAGCTGGGGCAGACAGGTCTGGGGTGTGCCCCAGTCAGTGGCTTCCAGCTACCTCTGCAGAATCTCGGAGCACTTCCTGCAGGACACCAAGGGATAGGATCCACACTGCTCAACTCCGTGAGGCACCATTCACTTTCTAGCCTGCATGGAGAATTGTGCTTCCCCGTGTTTTTCTCTTGTTCTATAATGGGAGTTGCATAGTGTGACTCAGCATTTTTCTCCTCTGCATTTTATAGGTAGCTAGAGCATTCCATAAAATGGTGGCTTTCTCACTGGTGGTACTGGGGTCCTCCCTGCTCTATGGCCTTGTCTTCCCTGTTAAGGCCAGGCTTAGGCTGAGAGGAAAGGGATGAGTGTGACCTTCTATGTTTTTTCCCTTTTCTGCTTCCCCATGCAGCACCCCAATGAGGCCCCTGAATGGATGAGACCAACCTGGAGCAAAATCACCCCAACACCAGAGAGCAAAACTTGGTCTTCCTGAAAAATCACTTAATATAGGTTTAATGATCATTTAATCCTTAAATATGACTAATCTTTTGCCTGGCCCAGTGGTAATTCACTACGGTTGTAAGTGGAAGGTTGAGGGCTGGAGTGATTAAAAGCACAGACTCTGGAACCTGCTCAGGTAGCCTGCTGGAGTTCAAATCCCACCTCTGCCAATACTAGCTGTGTGAACTTGGGCAGGTTGCTTAACCTCTCAGTGCCTCAATTTCCTCATCTGTAAAATGGGCCATAATATTATGGGTGGTTGAGATTATATGAGTTAATATAAGAAAAGTCCTTCTGTCATGTAATGTGTTATTGTTATTAAATGAGAAACATGATTAATGAAATAAACATGTACAATTATTACTAAATCAAAAAGATCGCCCCACTGGTTTCTGAGAAGCGAGGGTGTTACATGGGGTAACGTGTTGGTCCGTGGCCTAAGTGTTGAGTATTACTATCTAAAAGCATAGTAATGAAAAACTTTTGACTGACTCAAAAGTCGCCATCCCTCGTGTCCAGATGAACAGATTCTTTCCTGCCTTCAAAGAAAGATTAGAAGAAAAGAGCTGATTTCTTCTGTGGAGTTGGACACTTTCCAGAGCTTTATGGCTGCGCTTTAAATTGATGAATGGCTGAACTGCCGGTGGAGACCCTGACAGGCTGGGACTGCTGGGATGTTAAAATAAAATGATAGAAAATGAAGAGAATTCAGCTTGAGTTTCCACAGGGGCATTTGATCTGACCAGAATTCTTTCCAGAGCAAATGAGAACAGACTGAGCCAACACCTGTAACAACACGGTCAGTGCCACCGCCTGAAGGGCAGCCACTGGGAGATGGAAAAGGAAATAAATAGCTGGGGAGGGTAGACAAAGGAAGGACACAAGCCTGGGGACCCAACTGCCTAGTCCCACTTTTGAAATGATGATGGAAAATTTTAAAACCCACCACAATTTAAAACAGGAAAAGAAGAGGCTCCCTGCTTGGAAAGGTGATACCCGGCCGGAGGTCAGTCTGGTCTGGACGACTCTGTGGTGGAGCTTGTGCATGACCCTCTAGGTCCTCTGGCCTGGTCTCTCTCAGGACACTGTCTCCCCAGGTGACTGCACCAGGAGACCATCAGGCTCCAAACTGAGGGAGGTGAATGGATATTCATAACACTAGAAGCTGGCTGGATGCAGTGGCTCATGCCTGTAACCCTAAAACTTTGGAAGGCTGAGGTGGGAGGATTCCTTGAGGCCAGGAGTTCAAGACCAGCCTGAGCAAGAGCGAAACCCCCTCTCTACAAAAAATAGAAAAACTAGCCAGGCATGGTGGTGCCTGCCTGTAGTCCCAGCTGCTCAGGAGTCTGAGGCAGGAGGACCTCTGAAGCCCAGGAGTTCGAGGCTGCAGTGAGCTATGATGACACTCTCTGTCACTCCAACCTGGGTGACAGTGGGAGACCCTGTCTCAAACAAAACAAAACAAAACTAAATGCTAAAACTCTGGCACTCTATATATAGCAGTTATAAAAAATCATTTTAAATAATAAAATTAAAATATACATATTATATTAAAAAGTTTAGGAAATACAGAAAAGTAGAAATAAGAAGAAATTCTTCATATTCCACTACTTATAGCCAACATTTGTTAAGAGTTTGGTATGTTTTCTTCCAGACTCAAAAAAAGTGATATAATTTAAAAAATATATATATTTGTGACTGTATCTTAATATTATTTTATAATATTCTACCTGGCATGACAAAATTTTATATATATAACTGAAAGGCTATATAATTCTATCAAAATATTCATTATTAGTTAATTAATATTCTCTTATAAAAGGACATTTTGACTATTTCCCCTTTTTACTAGTATAAATAATGCTATAATGAGCACTTTTTAAATAACTGCTTTATTGAGTTATAATTCATGAATCATAAAATTCACTTTTTGAAGTATACAATGCTATAGATTTTAGCATATTCACAGTTGCACAACCATCACCACTATTTAATTCCAGAACATTTTTATAAACCCAAAAAGAAATCCCATTCTCATTCCTCCCTCTCAGCCCCTGGCAACCACTAATCTATTTTCTATTTCTATGGATTTGCCTATTCTGAATACTTCATGTAAATGGAACCATACAATATGTCATCCTTTGTGTTTGGCCTTTTTCACTTAGTGTAACATTTTCAAAGTTTCATCCATGTTGTAGCATATATCAGTATTTGATTCCTTTTTATGGCCAAATAATATTCTGTTGTATAGATATACCACATTTTGTTTATCCATTCATCAGCTGATGGACATTTAAGCATTTAAGCCTTCACTTTTTGGCTATTACAAATAATGCTGCTATGAACTTTCATGTTCAAGTTTTATGTGGACATATGTTTTCAACAATCTTGATGATATACTTAGGAGTGTAATTATTGGTCATATGCTTACTCTACATTTAAGTTTCTGAGGAACTGACAAGCTGTTTTCCAAAAAATTGGCTATAGCATTTCACATTTCCACCGAAACTGTATGAGGTTTCCAATATCTTCACAGCCTTGCTAACATTTGCTATTTTTCTTTTTAAAATATCCATCATAGTGGGTGCAAAGAGATATCTCATTATGGTGTTTTCATTTTCCTGGTGACTAGTGATATTTAGCATTAGTTGTCATGGTTTAGCATCTTCATGTGCTTATTGGCTATTTGTATATTTATCTTCTTTGGAAAAATGTTTATTCAAATTCTTTGCCCATTGCAAAATTGTGTAATTTTTCTTTTTATTATTAAGTTGTAAGTGTTCTTTTTATATTCCGGATAAAAATCCCTTATCAGATATACGGAGAAAATGCAAACATTTTCTCCCATTCTGTGGACTGTTTTCTTATGTTCTTGATAGTGCCCTTTGATGCACAAAAGTTTTAAATTTTGATGAGGTCCAATTTATAGATGTCTTCCTTGGTTGTTTATGTTTTGGGCATCATATCTAAAAATCCATAGCCTATACCATGGTTACAAAGATCTACGTCATTGTTTTCTTCTAAAAGTTTTATAATTTTAGTTGATATTTAGGTCTCTGAGTCTGTGTCCCATGGAAATACTAAAGATTGTCTTTTAGAAGAGAATTTGCAGGGTTAAATAGCATAAAAATTTTGATGTCTCTGGAGAGATATATATATATTCATATATACATATACACACACACACACACACACAAATTGCTTTCCAAAGTGGTTGCACTAATTTGCATGCCTAATAGCAAGTATGAGAGAGCCCATTTCATTTTATACCATAAAGCCTTTTTAAGGTTCCTATTACTCTTGTTAGACTAGATATAACCAAATTCTTGCTATGCTTCTCCCAACTGTGCCATTCACTCATTTATGACCAGAGTTTTTCTAGGTATTAAGATATTCAGCAATGAGTAGAGTTTTATGTGTTTCTATAACTAATGCAATTGACTAAAAATTAAGATAACCATAAAATGATTTATCTCATAGTTGAGAATAAACATCTGTTGAGCGTCTCAGTGCAAACTGTTGTAGAGGATGGTGGAGTAGGGTGTGGAGGGCAAAAGAGAGGAAGGGGATATGAAGATGGATGAGACACAACCTCATCCTGCCCAGGGCTTGTATCCCAGCACAGGGAAAGCTCACGTTTGTAAGGAGCACTCTCACAGTGTGTACCTAGGGTCCTTCCAAACAGCTCGTGTGCTAGTAGATGTGATGTCATCTCTACTGTAACAATGAAGAAATCAGCTCAGAGGTGAAATGAATTGTTCAAGGTAATGTGACTAATGAGGCAAAAGAGTCACCCAGTATTTATCGAGTACCGGCTATGTGCCATACACAGATCTAGAAATCTAGTGATGAACAAGGAGCTTGCATTCTGGTTGAGGGGAGACAGACACAAATAGGTCAACAAATAAAGAAGAATTTCATGTGGTGGGGTGGAGGGTTACAGCTTTACCTAGTGTATTAATCAGGGCTCTCCAGAGAAATAGAACTAACAGATCGATTGTATCTAGTTCTATCTATCTAGACAGAAACTTTCTAAATAAGGAATTGGCTCATGCAATTATGGAGCCTGAGCAGTCCCATAAAGCCAGCAAGCTGGCAGCCAATGGTGCAGTTCCAATCTGAGTCTGAAGGTCTGAGAACTAGGAGAGCTGATGGTTTAAGTTCCAGTCAAAAACCTGGCATGCTTGAGACCCGAGAAGAGCAGATGTTTCAGGTGGAGTCTGAAGGCAGGAGGAGACTGATGACCAGCTCAAGGAAGTTAGGCAGGAGAAAATTCTCCTTCTTGAGGGATAGTTAACCCTATTGCTCTATGCAGGCCTTCAACTGATTAGATGAAAGCCACCTACATTAGGGAGGGCAACCTTCTTTACTCCACCTACTGATTCAAATTTTAATCTTATCCAAAAACACCCTCCCAGACACACCAAGAACAATGTTTGACCAAACACTGGAGCACCCCATGGTCCAGTCAAGTTGACACATAAAATTAGTCATCACACCTAGGATTGGTGAAGGCCTCACTGAAGTGGTGTCATTTGAGCTAAGAATGTAAATATTTGGGGAAGAGCTTTCTAGGCAGAGGGAATAGCAAGTTCTGAGGTGAAAACAAACCTGAATATTTTAGGAACAGCAAAAAAAACCAGTATGCTTGGAAGGAGATAAGCAAGGAGAGGATTAGTAGGAGAGGAAACTGGCAGGGCCAGATTGTGTGAGGTCTGTAGACCATGATTAGAAGTTTGGATTTCATTCTAAGTAAAGTAGAAAGGCATCGAAGTGAGATGAGCAAGATCAAAGTGATGAAATGAAAAGGGTACATAGTGTGTGTGTGTTGAGACAGGGAGACCAGTTGCAAGGTTGCGATGATGGTGGCTTGAATTAGGATGAGGGCTGTAAAGCTGTGGTCAGAGGTTGGATATATTTTGAAAGTAGAGATTGTAGAAGTTGTTAGTGGATTGAATGTGAGATGGGAGATTTATAGATGAATCAAATATATTACTCCTAGATTTTGGTCTGAGCAACTGGTTGAATACTGGTGCTATTTTTCAAGATGATGAGCATTTGCTGGGGCTTTGGGGTGAACAGTGGAGTTTTGGAGAAAATCAGTTCTCTTTGGGCCTCATTAAAGTTTGAGTTAATTACCACCTCTGACTAGAACCCAGGCCTTCTGTTTTAGTCGGTCTGGTCTGCTATAACAAAATACCATCGACTGGGTGGCTTATAAACAACAGAAATTTATCTCAGTTCTGGAGGCGAGAAAGTCCAACATCAAGGCATTGTCAGATGCTGTGTCTGGTGAGGACTTGGCTTCCTCATAGACAGGCTGCTTCTCACTGTAACCTTGCGTTGTAGAAGGGGCAAAGGTGTTCTCTTGGGCCGCTTCTATGAGGGCACTAATCCCACTCAAGAGGGCTCCACCCTCATGACTTAATTGCACCCCAAAAGCCTCACCTCCTAATACCATCATTTTTGGGGTATTTCAACATATGAATTTGTTGGGGGGACATAAACATTCAATCCATTGCACATTTTATCTAGGACAAGTGTTTTTCCTAAAAGATCACACTATGTATCCACTCAAAATATATTTATTGAGTACCTGCTATGTGCAAAGCTCTGTTCTAGATGCTGAGAAAACTGCACAGACCACGACAGACACAGCAGGGGCATTATCACCAAGGGTGCCAGGCATCAGAACTTGCAATACTTTAATGAGTCTTAGCTATGTGCTGGGCATTGTGTAGAATTCAAATTGAATCAGACACATCCCCCGCCCTTCAAATGCTTTGAATGGATACTTTAGACAGAGGGACAAATAACAATTGATAGACATATATTAGTTTACAATACACTTATCACATACCTGCTATATTCCAGGCACTATGCTAAACCTACTACATGCTGACAGAACAAAAATGAATTAAAAGTTCACCCTCACATGGAGAGAGGGGTGAGCAAGCAAATGATTTTAGTTCACTGTGGTCAAGGCAGGACAATATGGAAACACATATATTCACCGAGCCCACTGTCCTGTGTTAGGGACACTACCTAGATGAGGCAATATCTCAGCTGTGTCTTGCAGGATGAGACAGCAGCAGAAGAATGAAGGCATCCTGGCTATGGGGACAGCGTGAGAACAGGACAGGTGTGGGGTGGGGTGGGGTGTAGGGGACAGAGCTGAGGGCCTCCAGATTTATCCCGGAAGCGACAGGGAGCTGCTGTAGAGTTCTCAGCAGAGGAGAGAATGTCTAGGCTTGCGTTTTGTAGCTTCGCTTATGTGAGTAACAGGCGGTGGTGGAGGCTGGAGGTGAACATGCCAGCCGGGAGGATGAGGCCGAGGATGACATCTAAGAGAGAAAAGATGGGGGACTGAGATGAGTGAGGAGAGGGGTTCTGTGCGGCAGGTGAGGGTTCTGCGATCTTACAGAGGTGGGCGCGGGGGTTTTTCACCAGGGAGCAGCGGTTGAGAAGGGCCCAAAGCAGAACTTGGGGGAACTTGGACCTAAAGTAGAGGTTGGCAGAGAGGGTTCAAGGAGGGCTGTGGTCCCTAATCATAACCAAAGGCGCTTCCCTTCACTGTTGCACAATTAAGTGAGGTCACTCAAGGCAGCAGTGTTGTGGGTTGGGCACACCTCATTTCAAAGGCAAGGAAATGAAGGGTCAGAGAGGCTGGGTGACGTGCCCAAGGACACACACTGCACAGCGGCATGGGTTTTCACACTCGCAGCTTGCTGTACTCTCTTTTGTCCTATATTGCTCTGACACTGTGAGTTAGAACCCGGGAAATGCCACCCATGGCCCAGATCTTGCGCCTGAGTCCCCGCCCCTCGCAGCCCTGGCTGCCGCCTCCTCCCGCCCAGCCCCCCCCCCCCACTGGGGACGCGTCCCCTGCGTTCTCTGAGCCCCTGCGAGCTCCTCTGACAGCCGCCAAGCTCATCACCTCTGAGATCAGAAAGGCTCGGAGGCAGACATCAGTGGTTGCGAGCTGAGGAAACACACAGAAGAGCAATTAAAGCGGGCGCATGGTGGCAGGCCTGCCTTTAATGGTTTGCAGCTGCGGAGAGCTGGCCTCCCCCTTCTGGCTCTGCCCTGCTGCTCCGGCTGCCTGTCTGTGTTCCGCATCCTCACCAATTAGATCCCCATGTGTGCTGCAGGCGTGAAAAAATAGAAAGTGAATAATCCTTCATTCTCCTCTGCATGGTGAGCAGCTTTGATCCTCTTGGCTAGGTGGCCCTGTTCCATCAGAAAGTTCATCTCTCCTCCGTTTCCCGTTTTTTGTTTTTTTTTAACCAGTTTCCTTGTCTCAAAGTGACATTAACCTCCACCCAGAGACCTGTGAAATGACCACAATTCATCTTCAGACTCTTCTGATCAAAGCTGGGTTGGATTTTTTTTCCCCTCTTTTTTTGTTAAACTTGAGCTACACAGTCCCTCCTTTCTAACATTGGTCTGCTGCCAAGGTTTCCAGCCTGAAATCAAAAGGAATAGTCTATTAATATCAGGCTTCTGTAACAAGGCCACCATTGTTTGCTTCATTTCAGAATACTTACGGTCTTCTGGTGAGAGAGAGAGATCACAAGCTGGTGTGTGTATGTGTGTGTGTGTTTAGATAAGCAATTTCAAGAATGAGCAGAAATAGAGGTAGTTAATAATCTTGGTTCATTTCAAATGTGTGCCACATCTCAATGACTCTAGCTATAGCTTCAAATACTGATCACCTGTTTTATTTGGAAAGCGCCGACATCTTCCAGGTGTATTTGGTAGGAAGACCTGTTTCAATGCTACAAATGAGGCAGTGGTAACGCTGGAGGGGTGGTGCAAAGGACAGGCCATGGAGAAGAGTGGAGGGGGCGGGCGCTGGAGGTGGCTGGGGAAGAGGAAGTGGAGTTGGGAGCGGGGCTAGAGTGGGGGCTGGAGGAGGAGGTGGAGGGGTGCTTGGGGGGCTGTGAGTGGTGCTGGTGTGCAAGAAATGGGTGAGGTGGTGGAAGTGGTGAAGGAGGAAGGAGAGGAAGGGTTGGGGGTGGGGAGGTTTGGGGAGAAAGGAGAGGAGGGGTTGGGGGTGGGAAGGTTTAGGGAGAAAGGAGAGGAGGGGTTGGGGGTGGGGAGGTTTGGGGAGAAAGGAGAGGAGGGGTAGGGGGTGGGGAGGTCATAGTGGTGGAGGGGGAGATGATGTCTGAGCAGAGTGACAGAACACAGGAGCAAGCTGCTGTCCGTGTTTCCTTTGCTGTGTCCCAGCTAGTCACACAAGCTGGGCAGAATGCAAAGCTTATCCCGAGAATCCCCAGTTTCACCCAGCAGCATGCAGATCCTTTTCCCCTGGGTCACTGGGCAGGGTTTGGGTGGCAGTCACTCCCAGCTAGGGCCTCTTTGGGTAGTCCTTGTTGGAAACAGCTCTGCCTGGATCAGTATCTCATGGACACAGGTCCACATCATTCAAGTTTGTGACACATGTTCATTACAGTGTAACTCTGCTGGACATGGCCAGTGGGGTGGGAATTACCTGGGTCATCCAAACTGAACATGCTCGGGGCTCTTGAGTGAACTATGTGTTTCTGTAAGAAAAAAAACTAAAAGTCCTAAGGCCTGGGTTCTAGCCCTGCCTCTGCTGAGCAGTGTGGCTTGAACAGACCATTTTTCCTCTCAATTCCTCAGTCTGTCATTGTGTGAAATGAGGTTATTGAATTAGGGGATCTCCACCAGCTCTGACAGTCTGTTTTTGTTTAGGAGAAATTCATGCAACCATTTAGAGCTTTGCTGGAGGTGGTACCTGACCTTTTGAGGATGGAGTCCTATTTTTCCATTGCTCCTGGCTGGTCCTTTTCTGAAGGTAGGGAAGAGCCGGCCTTAATTTACCTTTCTGCAGCCTTTGATAACTGGGTGGGCCCCATCCTCCAATGCCCATGACCCTGAAGCCACACCTAAGAACAGACTCATACCAAAGTCCAGACTGATCCTTTCCACACTTGCCTTAGAGGGAAGGTCACAGGTTTGGATGAGAGGGTTCCAAAGTGGCCTGTTGTCACCTGTGACTGCACATTGCTGGAGGCAAGAAATGCAAGCCAGAGCCCCAGAATAAAGCCAGGCTACCCTGAGGCCAGCCGGGAGCTGCTGACTTTGGTCTAGAGAAGCTGGCAGAACAGGAGCAAGGGAGGGCGCGGAGCAGGGAGGGGCTTCTGGAGTGAATTCTCTGCTGCTGCTGACAAGCGAGCCACGGTCCCTCCAGAGCCTGGTCCTGTGCACCCTGAAGCCGTGGGGAAGCCTTTTTAAGGGTCAGAGCTAAGTTGTCCCTTTGGACAAGAAGTCATTCCCAAGAAGTCAGGACGGTTGTGGGTGGTGGACTTTTCCAAGACAAAATTGCTGTGGTCAGGGTGCGGTGGTGTGGAGCGAGCACTGCGGTTTTAGTCAGAGACTGGTATGGAGGCTTGTTCTGAAACTGAGACTTTGAGTGCTGGGCTTCCCTCTCGACCTCAATTTCCTCATCCCGTTCTGATAGGGACAGTAATAACGCCAGCTCTACATTGCCCTGAGGGTAAGAGCACTTTTGGAACTGCTCGATATTCCACATGTTAAAGGATTTTCATTACTACGTCTCTCCCAGACTTCTGACTTGCCTGGAGGGGGCAGGAGGGGGAAGGTGAGCTGGGTGGGACTCTTCTGACACACCTGAGCTGCCTGCAGCCATTGCTGACTTAATTACGGATTTCCAACTGGGAGAGCATCACTTACAGACCTAATTGAAATATTCTCTGAGGTGCACTGGCTGTACTCACATCGGAATGCTTCAGAAGATATAATTACCCGGTTGAAGAGCCAGACCTTGAAAGGAAGAGACCCGACATTTCCTGAGCATTGACTATACATCAGGCTAGGTGCTTTTCACGGTGGATCACAATTAATTCTTGTAAGGTAGATACTGTTATCCTTGCTTTACAGATGAGAGAATGGAGGCTCAGAGAGATTAAGTAACATGCCCAAAGTCACAGAATGGGCCAGTGGAAGAACCAGGATTCGAGCCCAGGTCTGTCTGTCTGTGTACACCTCCACTGTGCCATGGGGACATCTTACCAAGACAAGTTGAAATCTTTCTATGATTAATTGTTAAACAAGGTAATCCTGGTCCGCCTGACTCGGCTGCTGCTGGGCTCGTTTTTCAAACCTAGTTCTCCCGACCGTAGATCAACCAGGAGGGAAGCAGTAGGTAGTAGAAGGGTGAGGGGAAACTTCCCTATTATTCCCAGCATTTATTCTCATTCCCCAAAAAAGAGGAATCTGAAAATGCCTAAAAAACCTATAAGTGGATAAATAAAAAGGAATTCCTGGACAAACTCAGAGGGGAATGGGCTTTATTGTTCTAGGTTCTGCTTGCTTGAGGGTAGGGGCAGGATTGCCCACTTGTTAATGACACATGAATGGTAGGTCTGGGTGTCGGAGCTGGTGCAGACAGGTCCCCAGGATGTAGCCACCTTGGAATGCTTAGCGAAAGGGACAAACGCACCCCTTCCACTCCTGGGCCCTAAGCCAATGAAGATCCAGAGGGACAATACTAAGTTGTACAGGAAAGTGTGTGTGATGCTCAGGAGACTCTGTTTATAAAGGAGACAGAAGCAGATGTCCCATCTTTGATTGTCCCTCTTATTGGGATTGCTGCTCTGTCCCTTCTTCCCCGTCTGGATCTGTCTCATCTTTCAGGTCTTGCTTTAAATGCCCCTCATCAGAGACACCTTCTCAGACGGTCGGATCTGGAGGCTGTCCTCCTGTTCCTCCCTCTCAGCACACCCTCCCCCCCATGCCAGGTGCCCTGGTGACAGTTTTTAACCATGTGTTTATTCATTACCTGTGTGACACCTGTCTCCTCACTAGTCTTCCACCAAGGCAGATCTGTTTCTCCACAACATTCTACCAAGTGCCCAGCACAGAGCAGGGTTAATGGGTAAGTGAGGGTGGTTGGAGTAAAGGGGTTTCTGTGCTTAGAGGGGTAAAATGTGAACAATGTGAGAAATCAAAGCATCCAGAAGGAAGAGCAGAACTGAGCCTTTAAAAATAAGGATATTTATTTCAGCACCTGTTAGAAGCTGAATCAAGGAGCCTAGTATCAGGGGCTTCCAGTACTGGCAGGGGGCACCTTAATGTCCTCAGTGATCTGATCACATGCCAGCCCTCTGTTCTGCCATCCTCCTTATCACACGAGGGGGCTGCCATAGTTCCAGGGGCACATGCTGACCTGACCACACCTAGTGAGGAAGAGGAGATGTGCTCTTTTTAGTAGAGGACAAAGCTTTTGCAGCAGGCTCTCAGCAGATTTCCTCTAAGGTCAGATCCCCTGGGCAAGACTGGGTTCTACTTCCATGCCCTAGCTTCAAGGATGGTTGGCAGGAGAGTATCTGACATTTCCATCCTCTGAGGTGAGAGGTGGGCATCCCCAGTAAGCAAGAAAATGGGGATGGGGTAAGGACAGTCTTGTGCATGGGCAACAATGGCTGTGTCCGTTGCATTTGCTAGATTAAGCCCTGGAGGCACCCCACGGTTAGAGGCTGGGCTTACAGGTAGTAGGTTGAAGAAAGACCATACCATTTTGCTAAGTAAAGAAAAAGTTCAGATTGCAATAGTTTCCTGATGCATTGATGTGAGTAATGGTAAACCTTCACAGCTCAGAAGTGCTAAATAATTCCTAGGACATTTACTATGAAATTAGCCCCACTACCTTGCAGCTGAGAGATTAGACCTGGGCCATTTTCTTAGAAGACCAAGTTAAGGAGGTTCCTGTGCTGAAACCATAAGGTCACCTGCCCAGTGGCTGAGCGATGAGACCTGAGAAGAACTAGGGAGCCTCTTCTCCCCCACCCCCACCCCACCCTCAGCTCAAGTCTGAGTTCTATTAGACTTCAGAAATTCCTCAGTTACTGTATGTCCCTTGGGTTGTATATCTGGCTGCTTACTTGGCGTCTCCACTGGGCTGCCTAATAGTCCTCTTTAACTTAGTGTGTCCCAGACCAGCTCGTGGTTACCCCAGGCCCTACAGATTTGCCTCGTTCCCAATCTTCTCCATATTGCTAAATGCACCACCGTTCACCTACACTCAAGTCAAAATAAAGGAATCGATTTGTTTCCTTTGTTTCTCTCACAGCCCACACCAACCCACCAGCAAGTCATGTCAGCTCTGTCTCTAAAACGCATCCCAAGTCCAGCCTCTTCTTGCTGCTCTTGCTGCTCCTGGCCTCGTCCCTGAGCACTTTTCTCTGGGTTGCACCACTGCGGTGGCCTCTGGATTCATCTCCCTGCTTCTGCGTCCCTCCTCCTGAGTCATTCTCTGCCGGCAGCCAGTGTGGCCTTCATGAAACGTGAAAAGATCATATCACTCCCCTGCTTAAAAACCACCAATGGCTTCCTGATACCCACAGAATAAAATTCAGTCTCCCTCGAGGCTGCAAGACCCCCTGTGGTCTGCCCTTTGCCCACCTCACTGACTGTATAAGCTTCGTTCTTCATGCTCCAGCAGACTGGCTGGGTCATCAGGGCTGTCACCATAGTCACTTTCTCTGCCTGGAGTACTGTCCCCAAGAACTCTGCAGGCTGGCATTTTCACAGGATTCAGTCTTAGCTCCCATGCGGCCTTCTCTGAGAAGTCTTCTCTAACTCCTGATCTAAAATAGCGTACACCTCTAGTCTCAAACTTCTTGCCATATCTGATTTTCTTCACAGCATTTGTCACTACCTGAAATCATTTTATTCACTGATTTGCCTTTATTATCTGTCTTCTGCAGCAGATTATCCACTGCATGAGGGCATAGTTTGTTTATTGCTGCACCCTCTGCATTAGAACAGGGTCCGTATTTATCTGTTGAGCGAGGATGAATCTGAAAGCCTTTGAATCTTATATTAAAATACAAAAACTCTGCAAGAAGAAAGAAAGCAGCAACCTTTCTTGGGCATTGGAAAGGCTGAGACACAGAGGGCACCAAAAATATAAATAGGAGAGACCGGAGACAATATTCTGATGGGTGAGCTTAAGAGCAGAAAGGAAGGACAGGTGGTTGCATGGACGGGTGGTCCAGGATGTGGTCTTAGTCCACCCGTGATAAATTTGGAGACTGAAGATGCTAGGGTCCAGGAGAAGAAAGTCACTGAAGGATCTGGTGGAGCCCTTGGCATTATGATGTGAACTTACCCACTAACTCTCTTTGGAATCTCAGGCAAGTCCTTCAGCCTCAGGGCGTCAGGCTGTGTGATCACGCAGGTTTTGACGACTGTGATTGCTCTGTGTTCATTCAACGGTTTGCTCCATCATCCAGCAAATATAACTTGAGCATCTACTGTGCTTCTAAAATTGTGCTATGTGCTAGGCATACAGCAAAGGACAAGGCATAGTCCCTCTCCTCATGGAACTTCTAACACAGAAGACAGGTATAAAACAGTTACACAAATAGCAAATATATATGTCACTATGACTTGGGCTGGGAAGGACAGTGAACAGAGCAATGAGAATATATGAAGGAGCATCTTATGGGGATTGGAGGACCAGAGAAACCTAACTCTAAAAAAATGATATTTTCTTATTTTTAAAAGTGTTCAAGCATCAGGGGAAGGGTTAAGGTGGCTTTGGGGAGAGTGTCTGGCTGAGTCCCTGACCGTGGGCTGTGTGCTTGGGCAGACACTTTCTCAGCACAGTGATGGATTCTCCTGCTGCTTGTGCATGACATGGGCCCTCCTGCAGCCGGGACCATGAGCTCAGTGGGTTATTCCTGGGCTGAGGGTGGGATGGGGAGGAGAAGTTCCCAGCAGTGTGAAAAGCCATTTTCCTCTGTGTAGCAGATGCAGGTGAAACTGGGCGTTATCAACTTTTTTTTTTTTTTCGATAATCCCTTGACCTCACCCAGCCAAATTCCTACCAATAGGCAACAAACAGAAGTGCGAAGTCGGGGGCTGCCCACTCACCTACTCAGTGTGGGATTTTGTGGTAGATATAAATCTTAGTGCACAATTTTATTTGTGCAAGAAACACCACTTTGTTTAAAATTATGTTAAATCCTGCTCCGTGCCCCCATCCTTCCAAGTGGGGAGATTAAATTCTAGTCATTACTGGGTCTCCCTCTTCTGCTGCCCTCAATAGGTCTGGGGGGAAGCTGAGAACCCCTGAGCTCTCCTAGGCTCAGTCTTCCTAATGCACCATGGAGCCCTCTCTCTCTGGCCCTGCCACCTCCTCCAAGGCACTGAGACTGTGCAAAAGACTCCAGAGCCCCCTCTCTGAGGCTGGGAGAAATTTCTTATCATTCTTCTTTCCCGGGGCAACTTTAAAAGGTATGTCCAGGACACCTGGCATCATCCCTTCACTTTGTCTCCTACAAAACATAGCAAGAGACTTGATTTTTAGGCAGTATTTTGCTCACTGCCCTACAGAAACCCCCAAGGTAGGACTGTCTATCTGCTTAGAGGGCTTGTGGAAATTCAGGAAAAATGCACACTAATCAATACTTTAGAAAGATTATTCTGCCATAGAAGTGGGGCTCTGCTGTCAGGGAAAACCTGCATTTGTCTGAGTCCCGGCTTTACCTGGGCAAGCCGCCGCCTCTTTAAGCCTCATTTTTCTCACCTGCAAATCAGGGAGCATCCTAGTAGGACTCTTTATTAGAATTGTCATGAAAACTAAATAAGGACTGCATGCAAATACTTAGCGCAGTGTCTGGCACATGACAAGTACTCAATAAATGTTAGCTATGATTTTGCTGTTATATCATGTTAGCTATGGTTAGAAAGTACACTGTTAATTATTATCCCCTAGCTTAGTGATTACATATAAAGGTTTTGTGGAAGATGGTCTTCCCAGGGCACTGAACACTTCCTACCTCCCACCAACTGGAGCCAGGGTTGGTGAGGCTGGCAGCGTTTTTCACATTTCTTGAAGGGCAGCTACAAGTCCAGTCATGACGTCTTTCCATCAACATTCTTTTCAAACCCATAAAAAGTGATCTATCCTCCTTAGAGATTCCTACTCACTGTGTAGCATCATCTAAATTATACCTCTCTTGCTCAGACTGTTTTTTTTCCCTTTCCTCTGTAGCTCTGCTTCTCCTCCAAAATACTACAGGTAAATAACATTCATATTGATTTTGTAAAACTTTCCCTCTGGGGAACCCATTCGCATCCTCTAAAAGTCTGAAAGTCCAGCTTCTGGTTATATTTTTCCTAAGGCTAAGTCCAATTTTTGTTTGTTATGGAAACATTAAATCTTTAAAAAAAAATAAACATCCTTAAGTCTTTGGGACAAACATGAATGTGATGAATGTAGGCTGTGTGCATGGAAACACTAAATCTTCAAAAAAAAAAACCAACACCATTAAGTCTTTGAGACAAACACGAGTGTGGGCTGCGTGCACACTGATGGGAGGAGAGGCGAGGCCAGGAGAATGGCAAGGCTTTCATTGAAGAGGCCTAGGGAAAGGGAAGAAGCAAGGTTGGGAAAAAAGGGAAGAAGAGAAGGAGTATTTCTGGACCTGGGGTAGAGAGAGACAGGGATACATGGGGTAAGGATCTGTGAAAATAAAATGAGGGCAGACTGCCTGTGTAAGTTTCCGAGGTTCCAATCTACAGAATGACTCAAGGTCACAAAGAAAAGACACTTGTACCCAGTTTGTCAACCCCACTATGTGGCTGATCCCAGAATCAAATTGCCTGGGTGTGGCTTTAGGTTTTGAAATACAGTCAAATTGTCCATTGAAGCCATTTTCCTTACATGCACTTTTTTTGTTATCTCTGTCTGACATTAAGTCACTCTGTAGACTTCTACGCAGATCATCTCTGCATGTATTTTCTACACCTTCAAGAAACAAGAAATACTATTGACGTGTGGGTTTTGCTGATAATGTGTTTGAGGACTAGCTTTTATTTAGTGCCTGAGACGTGTTAAGCGTTTAGTAGTGGAAGCTTTATCAATGTGTCTGAATCAACCATAAGAATAATCCTGTGTGGGAGACATTATTTTTCTCTTCTATAGATGTGGAAAGTGAGGCTCAGAGTAGTTAAATAACTTGTCTAGAGTCATGCGGTCTGTAAGTACAGAAGCAGGGACTCAAACTGGGTTTGGTTCAGGCTGATTTTCGAGAGGATAATCTCTCCAATGTTCTACCACCGCCTTCTCCAGCTTCCACAGTGTCAACGGTCATGGACCCCATTCCTCATGCTGCCCTCACTTTCCCAGCTGCATCCGCTCAAGACATTGGCCCTCCCCTCACCTGTGAACTTCCTTGAGCTCTTCCTCTACCTGTCAATGGTCTGTAGAAGGGCCAGCACACCCCAGGTGTACTTTGAATATTTCTTGACCAGATAGCCTCCCAATGATATTGTTAACCCCTTGATAACAAACACAATGTCGTACTTTTAACAATTAACCTAATCTCTCTAATATGCTTGTGATTCTGTTTGGATTTTCCAGTTTTAAGAATTACATCTTAAACTCCCACCATGAAAGGTGAGTTTAGATCTTTCATCCTGTGCCCTGGTGTTCCCTCATATATAAGGTCTGTCTGGAAAGTACCCATCCATTGTTAATATAACCAGAATGGTTTGTGCAACATCCATGTAACCTGGCAGCCAAGGAGAGTGGACTGTGTAATGCACATGTGTGAACAATGATGACACTTCAACTGTACTAGTCAGTGGGGCGCTAGATGCCATTGAGTGAGTACGTGTATTGAGTGGCCATTGCGTTCAAAATGACTGAGCTAGTAGAACAATGAATCTACATCAACTTTTTCGTTAAGCTTGAACATTCCTCCGCCTAAACTATTTGGATGATTCAGAAAGCTTTGGGGGACGATGCAATGAGTACAGCACAAATAAAAGTGTGGCACAAATGCTTCAAAAATGGTTGAGAATCTGTTGAAAGTGATCCTCATTCTGGAAGGCCTACAATAAGCAGAACATCTGAGAATGTTGAACGTGTACAGGTTAAGAGATACTGGGAGAACTGTGTGAAGTCCCAAGGTGCTTCCTTTGAAGGGAAGTGAGGCATCATTGTCCTATGTACAATGTTTCTTGTGTCTTCTTCAATAAATGTCTTTATTTTCATATTACATGGCTGGATGCTTTCCAGACAGACCTTGTACACACTCCTTTCATTCCACGTATTCCCAATATTATTACATGTTAATGTCACTTATTCAACATTCTCTGTTTATGTTATTAAAGTATAAATTATATACAGAACTGAGCTTTGCAATACACTGACTACTTTTCTCTTCCTGGACTTAGTAACTATCTTATTTTTTCATTTGTTTTGTTTCCTGTGTATTAAGCAAGAATTAAAGTTCAAACTCTGCTGAAGTTCTAAATCCACTCCCTGGTTATTTAGATGATCAGGTCTCCTATCAAATTCGTCTTTCTGCAGAGGGCTGTCCAGGGGCTCTGCCCCGCAGTAGGGGTGGGCAGGTCTCCCTCTCTACCTGGTGGGGACACAGCCTTCCTCTGGGACCCCCACAGCGGCCCGGGGATTGCCTCCCCTGTCCTTGCGGGTTGGCTTTCCTCTTTCCTACAGCTCATGTCTTCCTCTTTCTTGATTTGCTTTCTCATTTCCAGTAACTTCACGAGAAAGGGAACATACAGCATGTTTTTTTAATCTCAGTATCCCCAGCTTTTAGCATCATATGTGCTCAATAGCTGTTTGCTAAATTCATGAAAGAACAGAAGAAAGGATGGGAAGGAAACATCAGCAGAAATAACGTTATCACAAATCTAAGGGATAAAAAGGCAACAACTTAAGTTCTGATAATGTGATGTTTAATAACTGACCTAAGTTTTTAATTTATGATTTATATCAGTAATAAGGAAAGTTCACACGAACACCTAGATTTAGAGAACTCTTCTCTCATCTTTTCAAGTGGCAGCCTGGCTGTGAATGAGTTCATATGCCTTTTAGTGTCTTGGTTTCTTTGTCCCTAAAAAAATAGGGATGATAATACCTACTACAGAAAACTGTTGTATTGAGTAAGAACTAATAGTTGCTGAGTATTTTCACATGTCATCCTATGAAAATGGTATTCAAATTAAATTAAGTCATTTGTATGCAAAATACCTAGCACAGTGCTTAGCGTTTTGTAGCACTTGGCAAGTGTGGATGTTTCTCCTCTTAAGAATGCACTCTGAATTGCCAAATGCAAGAAGATCAATACTGTTGAAAATGGTTATAAAAAGCTTAGATTTGGATTCAGATGTGGTAGTGGTGGTAGTGGCGAGAGAGCAGTGAGATGCCCCATTGTAATCTTGGCTCTCACCAGGACTTGCTGGGTGTCCTCAGTCGAGTCTCCGTCCCTTTCTGACCTTCAGTGCTTTCTTCAGTAAAATGCAGGGCGGGGTGCCTGGTGACTAAGGTCCCCACCCCCACCCCAAGGCTGTCCTGGCATAATCTTGCTCTGTGAAGTGCCCTTCCAGATCCCAACCAACTCTGCCCAGCTGCTGTGAGCGCAGTTTGCCTGCCAGGTAGATGCTATCTCTGCCCTGGCACTAGCCTCCTTAGGGCCTGGGGCCGGTTGACATCCTGTGGAGTTGACTGGGAAGAAGCCCACATTACATTCTTGTGCAGTGTAATGCAAAACAGATCCGGCCTTGGCTCCAGCCAACACCGGGAAGTGGACTTCATTGTAAAAGCCACCTTGTCAGCGTCAGGCCTGGGTGATTAATGACTCTTTAATCCCACAGCAGAATACCTGACAAAATACGCTTGGGCCAAAAAGGCAGAACAAACCTAATTAGCCTGGTCGACCCACTCACAAGGTGTGGGTTGCTAAGGATCCCAACAGCTTGGAAAGGAAGCCTCTCCCTCCCTGTCCCTTTTAGGTCTGAAAGAATCAAGTGGCCACAAAGGGATAGGGACTCCATTAAAAGGAGGGGGCTGGCCAATGAATAAACATGCAGGTTACCGTGTTGGTATTTCGCTGAATGCCTGTTCTGAAGTGGGGTGTTTGGGGCCTCGGAGGCCATCGCCCCTAGTATTGTGCAGGGGGAGGGACTGGCCATTTGAAGTCAAGGTGAGGACATACTGGGGGCAGATGGAACCTGCTTTGTTTGTGAAAGAGTTTTTCTGCTATTTATGCTAATGAGTGGGAAGCACTTCTCAAGCATTTCAGATGATTCTGTAATGAGGCCCGGCAGAATGTGCCAACATTGTTGGCCCAGGACAATCTCAAACTCCCACTCGCCACATTAGCAGCCCCTTTCTTTACATGAAGGCCCTTGGAGGGTGAAAGAGGACAATGAAGGAAGAGTGAAAACATCACAAAGAGGGGCTTTTGTTTCGCCTTCCTTTGAACCCTCTCAAAAGCTGGGTTTCAAGGGGTGTGCTGGGCCTGCCTTTCAACGTTACTGAACCCAGAATCCCCTGTTGTTTAGCAACATAGAAAGCTGACCTTAATTGACTCCACTTCTGAGCAGGCTTTGTAAATCACTCTGCCCCGGAGTGGAATTTCCTGATGGTGTCTGTGTGTGATATATAACTTTTATACACAGCATACCAACATGCCAATGCGATATACACGCCTTCACATGTGTACAGTGATTTACAGCTCACAACTCACTCGTTCTTTAGTTTAATTCTCACAAGGACCCCACCTGTCAATTAGGAATTGTTATTTCCATTTTACAGGTAAGAGAATTGAGGCTCGGAGTTGGGTGACCTGCCCAAAGTCATATATCAAGAAAGAATCAGAGCTGTGGCTAGAAGTTACAACTCCTTGACTCTGTCCACTATATTGTAGTAGTTCCAGGGATTGTAGATCATGCATATGTGCGTTACAGAGCAACGTCTCCAGTCATGAGTTTCTTTAAAGCATTATTTTGGGGAGAAAGAAGAGAATCACTAAGTTATGATGACATTTTGGCTTCCCCCTTTAATTTCTGTGCATGCTTGCATTTCCTTGACAAGACTTCTCCTTTCACTGTAGTCTGGCTGTGCTCAGCGTTTTTGTACTCACCCCCTTTCCTTTCTGATTCCAAAGTAACCCAGCCGCAGGCACATGGCTGTCAGGTGGGGCAGTGCTGGGCGCTCCACCTTCCCTGTGGGATGATGCTTCACTGAGCCTCATCACTTCTGGGGGCGTTGCGAGGAAGCAGGTCCACCCTGGAACTCATCTAGAAGTTCAGCCACAGTTTGACTGAGACACACGTCCACAGCCTTAAAGCCTCTAGGCTAGTAATAAAGCTGACTTTGGCACGTGCCTATGCACAGGACCTCGTGTTCAGAAGGGCCTGGTGCTTGGTTTAATGGTCTGCTGTCGCTGTCTTGACATTCTTAAAAATTTTACCTTTGAACTTCTGTTTTGTAAGTCAAGTCCAGTGAAATAGTGGAGCAAGGAAGACACGCAGCTGCAGTTCCTTGCTACCCCATTCCCACAGAGCATTCTCCATGCCCCAGGAGTACAGGATTCCAGTGGGCCATGACACCCAGGAGCACTGTGAGACTTGGGGAGGTAAGCATGCTATGCCTGCCCCCATGGCCCTGCGAGGCCATGCTCTCCGTTCAAACCAGAATGAAACAACAGATATGGATACAGAACCAGAATACAGAATACAAAGAAGTCAGTGGTGTTCTAAGAAACATGATTAACTAAAGAAACCCATCATATCCTTACTTACTCACCTTACTTCCTTTTATTAGCAAACCATACGCACTGAAAATGACAAGGTAGAGAGGGTTGGAGACTGTGTGTATATTACCAAGAGAAATAAAAACAACTGGGTTAGTTTTGTGCAGCACTTTCACTGTTCTGGTAAGAACAAAAAACATATGCACATATAGGTTATGAAATAAAATTCTGTAATTTTGGTGATTCTGCATAGGATTAAATGCTCTTACATTTGTATTTAAAACTGGCATTATACAAGTTAAAGAATGGTAAAACTCACACTAATAATTTAAAATTTTCATTTCCCTTTAGTTAGAATGACCTTAAAGCAAACCCACAAATTATATAGTTAGGCCTGTTTCTGGCAGAAGACCTACAGAAATGTGTTTAAAAAAATTCTAGGATCACAGATCTTATAATTAACCAATTAGCTACTCTGTTAATGGTGCTGTGACTTCCTTGAGTTTTATTTGGATGCCATGTGGGGCTGCGAGATGGTGCTGCATTGCTCTGTGGGCGAAGGGCGGTGTGGCAGAGGCCACCATGGACCTACTAGCTATGTCATCATGGACAAGCCACTCAACCCCAGGCCTCTATCCTCTTAATCTGCAAAAGGGAGATAGCACCTGTTTTGTCCATTTGTCAGGGGCTCCAGTAAAAGAATGCATGTGAAGGTGTTTTGAAAAATGCAAAATGTTGTGTGCGTATAAAGTACTTTATAATTTTATTACTATGAAAAAACTGCAAAGCAGGCTTAGCGCGGTGGCTCATGCCTGTAACCCTAGCACTCTGGGAGGCCAAGGTGGGGAGATTGCTCAAGGTCAGGAGTTCAAAACCAGCCTGAGCAAGAGCGAGTCCCCGTCTCTACTAAAAATAGAAAGAAATTAATTGGCCAACTAATATATATAGAAAAAATTAGCCGGGCATGGTGGTGCATGCCTATAGTCCCAGCTACTCGGGAGGCTGAGGCAGCAGGATTGCTTGAGCCCAGGAGTTTGAGGTTGCTGTGAGCTAGGCTGATGCCATGGCACTCATTCTAGCCTGGGCAACAAAGCGAGACTCTGTCTCAAAAAAAAAACAAAACTGCAAAGCAGAAATCATGAATATTGATGTGTTTATTCCCTCTGATTTATAAATTAATTTTGAAAGTATTCCTGCCAAATTTGCATAAATCCAAATTCATTTTGTTTTCCTTTTTAACAAATCCATTAAGAACTGTTTGTGAGGTAGTATAGAACTTCAATATATTCACAACTTCCCCCCTTTGCAATATTACAATATACATCAGTGTTTTTAAAAGCTAGAATAGTTTGGGCAAATAAGGAAGTTTTACTCTATAGAGAAAAAAGGAAAAAAACATAATATAAAGTTGTTTACATAGTTTTTCTGTGATTACACAGTTGTCAAACTTATGCATAGAAAAATGACAAGGATGGGACTGCAAACTAGTTCAACCTCTGTGGAAAGCAATATGGAGATACCTTAAAGCGATACAAGTGAATCTACCATTTGATCCAGCAATCCCATTACTGGGCATCTACCCAAAAGATCCAATGACACTCTACAAAAAAGAAACCTGCACTCGAATGTTTATAGCAGCACAATTCATAATCGCAAGGCTGTGGAAACAGCCCAAGTGCCCATCAATCCAAGAATGGATTAATAAAATGTGGTATATGTATACCATGGAGTACTATTCAGCTCTAAGAAACAACGGTGATATAGCACATCTTATATTTTCCTGGTTAGAGCTGGAACTCCTACTACTAAGTGAAGTATCCCAAGAATGGAAAAACAAGCACCACATATATTCACCAGCAAACTGGTATTAACTGAGCAGCACCTAAGTGGACACATAGGTACTACAGTACTAGGGTATTGGGCAGGGGGGAGGGTGGAGGGGGGCTGGTATATACATACATAATGAGTGAGAAGTGCACCATCTGGGGGATGGTCATGCTGGAAACTCAGACTTGTGGGGGGAGGGGGAAGGGCATTTATTGAAACCTTAAAATCTGTACCCCCATAATATGACGAAATAAAAAAAAAAAGAAAGATGACAAGGAAATAAACCAAAAGCCTAACAATTAGAAAAATAAACAAGTTGATACAGAAGGAGTCACAATCACATAGTGTCTTATTCATAACATGGTCTACTGTTTTATCATAAAGTTTAGATTACTCCTGGATTAAAATATGTTCCTCCAAATGTGACAGCTGCTCACAGGCAAAGTCTGATTAACCTGCTGAGACTATAGAGAATGTGGTAATCCTGTCCCTCCAATGCTAGCATAATAAATAGGTCTCTAATATATAATAAGAACCCATAACAAATGACAGACTGATAGGGTAGGATAATGATTGCAGTGGAAGGTAAAACATCTTTTTCCTGTAACTTTTTTTTTTTTTTTTTTGAGACAGGTCTCACTCTGTCACCTAGGCTACAGTGCCGTGGTGTTAGCTTAGCTCACAGCGATCTCAAACTTCTGGGCTCAAGCGATCCTCATGCCTTAGCCTTCTGAGTAGCTGGGACTACAAGCACGCAGCATCACACCTGGCTACTTTTTACTATTTTTTTTTTAGTAGATACGGGGTCTCACTGTTGCTCAGGCTGGTCTCAAACTCCTGACCTCAAGCGATCCTCCCACCTTGGCCTCCCGGAATGCTAGGATTATAGACATGAGCCACAGTGCCTAGCCTCCCTGTGACTTTAAGAAAGTAATTTCTCTTAGCTTGGGCCTCAGTTTCCCCATCTGTACATGGGGTGGAGTGGACCATGAACTCGAAAGGGCCTCCCATCACCAACATTCTGTGTTTTGATGGCTGACGTGACCTTCAAAGACTCAGTGCCAATGTCACCTTCAGGGCTACCTGCAGCGAGGTTATCAGTACACATCAGGACACTCGACATAAAGAGGTTCTGTGTCCCAAGGTGATGCAGCAGATCCGGGCTCTTGAATACCTGTTCCAAGTCCAAATCCGACCTGTCCCTCAGTCGATGTCCTCTTTCCTAAATGGGACTCATTCTCCCAGGGTGTGAGGCTCTTTCCCCGTTGCTCAGAGGGTGGGCTTCACCTTTTCTCTGTGGTTGCCTGGCCATCGCCCCAGCATACCGGCACCACCCAGAGCCAGCACAGAAGTGTTTGTTGAAGACTGACTTACAGTTTCAAAATTTATTACTCATTTTATTTCTTTTTCCAGACTTGCAAGCACTTTAAAGACAGAGGCCTCATCAAATTCATCTCTCATGGCCCCTCATGTACCCACAGGGCCCAGCGCATAGCAGGAGCTCAGTAGATGGGAATTCAAATAGTTTGAGTAAGCTGCAACGATGTCTACACCCATTTTGCTGAGATAGATGTTCTTGCTCATGAAGGGTCCCAAGGGATCCTACATCGGTGTCAGTATCTGCCTCCTGCTCGCCAATGGGAGGAATGGGGAGGCAATTTGTGCTTTCTGGGGAAGGTCAGGACAATAGCTAGAAACTGTCAAGTTCCAGAAACTCTTACCAGTCTTGATGGAAGAGCATATCTTTCATGACCTCAGGCTTTCCCTGCTTTGCAGTCTTATTTAAAATGGCATTTGAAATATACTCTAATCCTATGACCCAGAAATGAAAAATATGAGACTGTTCATAGCAGCTGTATTCATGATAGCCTCAAACTGGAAACAACCTGAATATTCATCAGCGGGAGAACAAATTGTGGGTAAACAAATTGTGTTGTATTCTTACTAGGGAGTCCTGCTCAACAATAAAAAGGAGGAGGCTGGGTGCAGTGGCTCTCAGCACGTGGCCCATTTTTCATCCAGGCACTTTGCTGGCACTTGGTAATCCTAGCACTCTGGGAGGCTGAGGCAGGTGGATCATTTGAGCTCAGGAGTTCAAGACCAGCCTGAGCAAGAGCAAGACTCCGTCTCTACTAAAAAATTGAAAGAAATTAGCTGGACAACTAAAAGTATATATATATAAAATTATCTGGGCCTGGTGGTGCATGCCTGTAGTTCCAGCAACTCGGGAGGCTGAGGCAGGAGGATCGCTTGAGCACACGGAAAATTTGGGGGGTGATGGGAATGTTCTATATCTTGACTGGGGTGGTGGATACACAGTTACGTTTGCCAAAACTCATTAAATGGCACTGTTAGAAATCTGTACATTTTATTGTTTGTTAAACGAACACTCAATTTTAAAAGCCCACAGCATTTGGAGCTGAGGTTTATCAACCTCTTGACGGCTAGCTGTCTTCTGGATCAGATGCCAGGAGGGGAGGCTGCGATGCGTGCAGCTGTGGCCACACTGCAGATTCCCTCCTATCCACAGGGGTGGCCCCAGCACGTGGCCCATTTTTCATCCAGGCACTTTGCTGGCACTTGGTGAACGCCCATCTCTCCCGGGACCCACAGCAAACTCTCATCTTTCTTACCCTTGGCGCTTCCTCAGCTCTCAAGTTCTTTCTGCATTTTCTCTTCTCCAGGCAAATCCCTGGGTTTTCCGCCCATGCTTCACTAGAATGGTTCCCAAACCATTCTTTCTCGTAGTTTCTCTCCCCTGGATGCCTTCCAGCTGCCCAGAGCCGACGTAAAAGAGTCTTCGAACACTTTTGCTGACAAACTTGACGTCTGTCTTCAAAGTGATTATAGCAGGAGGAGGCAGGCTACGGGCTTTTGTCTGAACAACCCATCAGGTTAAATTTTATTTTTTTAAGTGGAGAAGAGAAATGAAAATGTGGTGGGAATACCACAAAGGCCCCTGGGAATGATTGACGCACATTTAGGCAGACAACGTCTTTGTGTGATGCCAGGGGGCTGATACATTAATAGATATAATTTGTAGACTCCCAAGGAGAGGTTAAAGAGGAGAGCACAGGTTCCTTTGAGTGGACTTGGTGCTCCCGTGTCATCTGTCCCCAGACTTAATCAAGTTATCATATCAACCCAGTGTTTCCTGGACCCCAGCTCTCTGTCTGAATGAGGAAAAAATTTGCAGACAAATTTCTAGCAGCAGGAAGTTGGTGCTCTCCTGCAAGGCTGGATAAAAACTACGTGTAACCTCTCAAGGCCTCCCTCCCGCTCCTGCTGGGAGTTCAGTTCAAGTGGTTCCCTTATTTGATTACGCCTCTCAGGCCTTCTCTGGTGTAGGTATCCAATTCACTGCCATGCCCACTGGCTCCCTACGAAGCAGAAAACATTAGAGTCACTCTTTTGTGAAATTATGGGGAGGCTGAGTGGGCCAAGCACTTGTGTGTGCCTGTGTGCGTGTGCGAGGAGACACACAGATGTGTATAAGGAGAGGAACGCTGTTAGCCAATGTGGCATTGATTTATAATTGCTTCCTTTAGTCACAAAATGACTGAGTGGCATCTACAAGTTCTCATGATAAAAAAAAGAGATAGAGGAAGAAAAGATTCCTGTCTAAGTGCTATATATAATATTATTTTCTTAAGAGTTTGCAAAAGCTTTTTAACAAGTATAATTTACAATTAATGGACCTACTTCTCTCATTGTAGATTTCTTTCTTCAAGTTATAGCACTACATATTTTATAATGAGAGTAGGAATTATAATTGTCTTTGTAACTGTTTTCATTAGAGTATTATTGAGCTGATGTTGATGAGTCGGTAGATTTGTGTATATTCATTATGAGTGAAAAAAAAGTGCGGTGGGATATCCGCTGTGAGCATGTGCACATTCTAGATTGCCTTTTTGCTTGTATTAGTTTTCTTAAAAATATGAAAAGGCATTTATTTTCCTGCACGGCCACCAAAAAAAGAAAGAGAGAGAGAGAGAGAGAGAGAGAGAAAGAAAAAAAAAGGAAATGGAAAAAAGAACTTTGCAAGGCAATGTTTTGTATTCGTTTTCAGGAAATGTCAATGCAATCGAGGACAATAATGGAAACGTCTTTTGGTCTTCAGGTGCCGAAGACGTATTTACAGCTAAGAAGCCGGACCAGCTAAGAAGCCGGACCGGCAGAGGCGCGTTCCCAGCGGCCGCTGGGGCGCGGTGGGAGTTGTCGGAGCGCGTGGAGGGCGGTGCGGGCTGGTGAGAATGAGTTATCATTCATCTACGCAGTCCCGGGAGGGGAAGGAAATACACCCTCCCAAGCTCAAGATGCCTATTGATTTATCCCCTTTAACGGGCAAGTCACTTGAGCGCGGTGTCTCTGGCTCGTTGGCGCTTCTGTGGAGAGGAGAACTCCCCCCAAGTTCCCACAGGGGCCGGGAGCCGGCGCGGCCGCGAGGGCGGCTTTTATTTTGCGCCATAAAGGCCTTCACAGCGTCTGCTGGAATTTCAACGGCTAGAGAGACCCCTCTGCACAAAGGGGCGCTCCGGCAGTAATCGGGAAATAAATTTGATTTTCCGAATCCTTTGGCAGCTGGTGACAAAGGGCCAGGTACGGCGCCGCGGCGGGGGCGATCCTGGCGGAAGGCGGGCGCGCGGCGGGGACAAAGGCGGCCGCGCCCGCGCCACAAAGGCCCGGCCGGCCGAGGGGCTCCGGGCGGCCGCGGTGGGCGGCGCGGAACTCAGGCGTGCCCGCCCCCGCGTCCTGAGCCCCGGCCCCAGGGCCCTGGCCTCCAAACACTCAGCTCCCCATCCCCAACCACACCCCCAAGGCCCCAAGCCCTCAGCCCCTGAGCCCCAGGCCCTGGGGAGCCGCTTCGCGGGCTTTCCCGGCTCAGCCACTGGCCCCAGCGCGCTGTCACCGCCCCTGACCCAGCCGCTCAGAGGCTGAGGCCGGGAAACCGAGCACGAGGGACGCTCACCCCGTCTTAAACCTGGGGTTCCAAGGGCCTTCTTCTGGGACTTCGAGCAGCGTGAGACTTGAGACTTTTAAAGCTTGAATCAACTCATCAAAAAATGTCAGTTAGCCCCTTTCTTAATTCAGCCTTTTGCTGGGGTTTTGGAGGGGTCACCAGAGATTCACCTCTCTGTGAAGTTTCCCCAAATCCCCGCAGGCTCAATGGACAGAAGATGTCCTCTTGCCTGTATTTATCCGGTTATATTTTGTCACTTCATGAATTTTGCCTGCCTGTCCCTCTCTAAGTTCCTTTCCAGGGTAGTCGTGGGTCTTATTCTTCCTTTAATGACAAAGCAGAAGTGTTGGCGTGGAGAAGTCCTGGGAAATGTTTCTGCTAGGCCTCTACGGGCTGGACAGAGGGCCTCATTCATTCATTCATTCATTCATTCATTCAAAAACACTAAGCACTGCCCTCCTCCCTCCCCAGCCCTGCTCTATCCTGGAATGTTTTCACCTCCTCTGGCTCCTGTTATTACCTCTTCAGTCTGCTGCTGCAGCACCCATCAAACTCTCCTGGAACAGGGGGTGAAGGGCTCTTCACCAGCCCGGCCAGCAGAAGGTGGACTCATCCTCACACTTCCTAGTCCTCACTTATGGAGATGTCTGCAGAGCCAGGTTTCCTTGCACTACTCTGGGATCTTCTGACAGCCACCACCTCAGACACTAGCCTAACTTGGGTTCCATTCCTTTCATGTCCAAAGTGGGACAATCCATAGTGCGAATTTTATCTGTAGGGAATATCAGGATTCCAGAAAAGTGGACTTAGAAAGGAGCAAATGTGTAAACATGCAGCTTACGGAGACTCTTACACTTCCTCTGAGCAACTCTGTTGGTAAACAGGAGCCCAATATCTGTAGCTGATATTAAACTACTGGTGACAGGTGGCCAAATGTTTTAGTGCAGAAATGAGGCTCCCCTGCTGGACTAATTCTTCCTTGAGCTTCATTCATTTTGGCAGATTCTTCTACTTGACCCTTTCTTTCAGAACCATCCAGGTGTTGGCCAGGGCCAGGGTCTCATCTGAAGCTTGACTGGGGAAGGATCTGCTTCCAAGCTCAGGTGGTTGTTGACAGGGCTCAGGTCCACGAGGGTTGTTGATCTAAGGGCCTCAGCTCCTTGTGGGCTATTAGCCAGAGGCCACCATCAGTTCCCTGCCCGTGGGCCTCTCTATATGACAGCTAATTCTATCTAGGCCAGCAAAGGAGACAGTCCACAGAAAAAGTCTGCTAGTAAGATGGGGTGTCACAGTTTAATGGAAGATGAGCATGGGAGTGACATCCACTACTTTTGTCATGTTCTGTTGGTGAGAAACAAGCTGCAGGTCCTGCCCACACTGAAGGGAAGGGATGCCACAGGGGTATGGACACCAGAACGCATGGACTGAGGGAGCCTCCTGAGAGTCTGCCCACCATATCCCCAGACCAAATGGTAGAAAGGATCCCCTTTCTGGGTCGACTAAATCAGAAAAATTTAAAAACCTCAGGGTTTGCTTTGTCCCCATCCCTACTTGGCCACACCCCCTTTAACAGGTGAGAAAACTGAGGTCTAGAAAGGAGAAGTGATTTATTCAAGCTCACAATAACACAGCCCATTTCTCTTTCTTTCCAACCAATTTAAAGCAGTCACAGAGACTATAACCAACCACAAGAATGGCTGGCCAATGGGACAGCTGGAAGCAGGACTCAAAGACCACTTCTGTCCCATCTCTCCATGGTAGCCTGCAGCTCTGGGGCTCCAGCCCCACCTAGGGCCTGAGGCCAAAAGGAAGACACTCAAACAAACAATAGTTCTGATCCCAACAGGCCATGTTGCTTCTTGCTGGAAAAATCTACTCAGATTATGAATTCTGGACATGCAAAGTCTTCTTAAATGGTTGATTTCCAAGCAACCATCTCACTGATAGATAAAGCATTGTGTAATATGACTTTGGCTTTGTGTCTGTAATTTCAGTAAGATTACAATTCCCCGCTCAAGCGGTGGAAGTTAAGTCTAATTTCATATGAAGTGTATGTGTGTGTTTCTTTTTTTCTGTGTCCAAGTCTTTGTCTCACTAAACCCATTACACCTCCTCTCTGCCTGTCTGTGCTGGAGAAAAAAATAGTGGCATTTTCTGGCCTCGGGTCACTGGATTTGGCCTAAGAGTCTCCCAAAGATATAAACAAAATTTCCTCCTCTACTTGTGCTCTCCTGAAGGAGACCTCTGGCTGCATTCAACTTCCATTGTCCTCAGAGAATAACCGAAGGAACAAATGAAACAGGATACAATGAGTTCTGTGTGTGTTCATCTTGAGTTCTGATGAACTTGTTTCTTTGCTGGCGTTGAAGAGCTGAAATCACTGCATTTGTTGGGATAATTTAGAGGACATGAAGAGGTTGCTCCTTGGACGGGCTAACTAAGCAGTTGTGTGGGATGCCTTTGAGTTTTATCTCCTGGGCCCCAATGGACTTTCTGAAGGCACTTGTTTTCTGAAAGAAATCAGAAATATACTTCAGAAAAAATAACCATCAAATCATTTGGGAAGAAATAAGAACATTTATTTTAGCAATAAGATAATCTCTTCTGGGATACATAATTAACTTGGTAGAAATGTTTCTATTAATATTATAAATAAAGTGCACATCAGTATCAGGAGAATGTGGATGGATTTTCAGTGCCTTTTAGATCTGCCGCCCTCAGCATTTGCTGAATGTGGACTGTCAGGACTCTGTCCCTTTGCGCACACACACTGCTGTCTGTTCTTGGAGTAGCTTTCACCTCCTCTTTTGGGCAGACTTCTTCCTTCTCACCTGCTAGGGTCTAGCTAGAACATCCTCTCCACCATGAAGCATACTGCAGTTCGGCGGGGGGGGGGGGGGGGGGGGGGGGGGGGGGGGGGTGTCACTCTCCACTCTGGACTCTCACTGCCCCTCTTTATAGCCTTAGCTGGACACTGCTGATTCGCCCTGGGAGACGGTGATGAGCGTGAGAGCAGGAACTTCATCTCAGTCATCTCCACAGGCCTTGCAGGACTCATACAGCTCATAATGGCACAGGTTTGATGGGTGGATATATTGGTAAATCGCTTAGAAGAAAATCTCTTTGATTGGTTGATTTGATATCTTACTAACAAATTATTTACTAGTATTCCTGTGTCTATGAAGTCAGATATCCAACTGACTTGGATTGAAATGCTACAGAGCTGCTTTATATAAATATGTGCTTTAAAGAAGATAAAGACTTCCAGGTAGAAATGTTAATACTCTTGAAAATCAAAAGGAGATTATGTCTCTAATATCCCATATTCCTAATCATTTCTTACATTTACTGAACCCTCACAATGTGTCCAGACAGTATGCTAAGGGCTTTATGTATACTATCACAAAGTCCCTTGGAGGTAGGTCTTGTTATGCTCATTTCACAGATGTGAAAACTGAGGCATGAGAGGAATTAATTTACTCTAGGTCACCTGGCTAGTGACAGAGACAAGTATAAGATCCTGAGTCATGTCACTCCAGAGCCCAGGTCATAACCTCTAAAGGAACACAGAAACTTTGTCTAGGGCATGCATTGGCTGGAATACAATTCAATACCGATTGAGCGTCTGTGGCATACTGGTTTCTGCTGTGGTGCTGTGAATACACAAATGCAAGAGATTGAGTCTCTGCCCTTGAAGTTTTCTAAGGAGGGGAGGGGGTGGGATCTCAGACAAGCACACAATTTATTAGAATGTAGGAGGAAACAAAAATGTCATAAGGAGGCATGACACACCCTAGGGGTTCTAGGAGGGAGCATGTACCATCTGATGGGTTGGATCAGGAAAGTCTTCCTGGAGGAGATGGCATGTGAGGTGAGCCTTGAAGGATGGAGAGAATGTCATCAGGTGCGTGGGGAGGGAGCTAGGTAGAAGCTATGGAGGAGGGAACCTGTGGGACCAGGTGGGAGCAGCAGGAAAGGAGGTGGGAGGGTGGGGGGCCAACAATGGGAGGCAGGGCTGCCTGCTGGGAGGTGGTGGCCAGTCTGGGGAGCAGAGCCAGGGGCTCTGTGAAATCATCTAGGAGAACCTACTGTGTAGATGGATGAAGCACGACAGTACTACAGTGGGCCTGAGGCTCCAACTACTAGTCCAGCAGCTCCGTGAGACTGTTCTAACTTGTCCCTCCTCTCCAAGTTTTTGTCTTCACTGTTGCTTCATAACCATGCTCTACTCCTCCAGCTCCAACATCCTCTGCTCCCCCGCCCATGACCTTTTAATTTTGATGTGGAAGTTCTGTGGGAATTTCTTCTTACCCTTCCTACTTCGGAGGTGTCTCGGTCACCTCTGCTGATTGCCTCCCACCTGGGTGTGTTCGCTCCCTGTCCCAGGTCTGGGATCATCCTCTGAGCTCTCCTTAGTTGCTCCTCTACACCCCCAGTAGCACTCAGCCACAGAGCCCCAAGTTTTAAACAGCGCACACTGGTTCCTTTGGCCTTTTTTGGCCTAGGTAAACATTATTAAAATCCCATTGTCTGTAAAGTCAATAGAAACTCACTCACAAGAATCCACGAAATGGCTTTAAGATGAAGCACTGCCCATGAGTTCAACCTGAAAGATGTTCAAGGGAAGACACATAGGTCTGCCATTCTCATCACTGGTTACCCTCCGCTTAAATGCGTCCAGGTCGCCATCTGATCGCTCTGTGACAGCCTCAGCCCCTTCTTTTTTCCCCTGAGGCACCAGTGGGGGTAAGTCCAACCCCCCTGGTGAGAAGCCCAGGCCACACATCAGGAGTTTGGCACACCCACTTCTCTTTGCCCTGTGGCTTTTGCTCACTCGTGCCTTCCGCTCCTGGCGGCTTAAGGAGATTGCACGGAAATCCCAAACATTCTCTGAAGGGGGTGCGTTGCTTATTCATCTTTGGATCCACTTAGCATGGTGCCCTGCATGCAGGAGTCATTCAATACGTGTTTATTGACTTGCTTCTTTCCTGTTCACTGGGCTTCATGGACTCGAAATCCATCCTCTACCACTCCTCTGGTGATCTTGTTCCACAAGAGCAGTCCCAGGCATCCAGCTCCCTTCACCTGGCTGTGTAGGTTTTGGTTCCCAGCACTGTCATCGCCTGCTTAGCTCCTTTCTGAACCTCCTCCTGGTTATCATGTCCCTCTAAAGCTATCAAGCCGACAACTTGACTCCCAGAATGAAGACAGTGGATTCCAGAATGCTTTTTAAACTCTAAAGTGCTGTGCAAAGATGGAGAAAACAAAAAGAATAATAATGAGTTTTCTATAAACAACCATAATAGCCAAGAGTAGTGATAGGAATGCTGGAATAAGGAACAACTTTAAAATATTTAGACAGGGCAAATCAAAGTGAATTGATTATAGTAATCTTCTTAGGAGAATAATTCTTTCTTTTCTTTCTATTTATTTCTTCTTTCTTTCCCCCCTCCCTCCTTTCCTTTTTCTTTCCTTCCTTTCTTCTTTCTTCCTCCTTTCCTTTCCTTTCCTTTCCTTTCCTTTCCTTTCCTTTCCTTTCCTTTCCTTTCCTTCCCCTTCCCCTTCCCCTTTCCCTTCCTTCCTTCTTTCCTTCCTTCCTCCTCTCCTTTCCTTTCCTTTCCTTTCCTTTCCTTTCCTTTCCTTTCCTTTCCTTTCCTTTCCTTTCCTTTCCTTTCCTTTCCTTTCCTTTCCTTTCCTTTCTTTCTTTCTTTTCTTTCTTTTCTTTCTTTCTTCTTTTTGAGACAGGGTTTCACTTTGTTGCCTGAGCATGAAGGCAGTGGCATGATCATAGCTCGCTGCAGCCTCAAACTCTGAGGCTCAAGCAATCCTCCAGCCTCAGCCTCCCAAAGTGCTGGGATTACAGGCATGAGCCACCACGCTTAGCCATAATTATCTTTCTTAACAAATATCGATGTAGTGTATCTTGTAGATTTTTAGTTGGAAAACAAAATGGAATTTTTTCGGTAATATATTTATAATTTCTATTCTGTCTATTTCCAGAAATGATTTGAGAAATGTAAGTTATCAGCCAGGAGGAGAGAAAGAATTTATTATGCATTGGTTCCAGCTATAAAACTATGTGATCTCTTCCCCCTCTGTCTTCCATTTATAAGATGAAGGAGTTAGAACAGATACTTTGTAAAGCAGTGGTCCTCAACCTTTTTGGCACCAGGGACAGGTTTCATGGAACACAATTTTTCCATGGGCAGTGGGCGGAGCTCAGGAGAGAGATAAGGAAGGGAGCAACTGTTAATACAGGTGAAGCTTCCTTTCCTTGGTGGCCCCCTTCCTAAGTTTCAAGGAAGACAATTTTTCTATGGATGTGGTCTGGAGTGGAGTAGTTGTGGGGGAGGTGGAGCTCTGCGGCCCCAACCCTAACAGGCCGAGGACCAGTACTGGGGTTGGGGACCACAGCTATAAAGTCTTTCCTAGCACTGATTGTCTATGGTTTATTGAGAAAACCAAATCATTTTCTTTCTTGATTTCTTATAGGAATGAATTTACTTTCCTGGTCTTTTTTTCTTGGCCCGTATCTCATGATCTGCTATTCTTTCTGTGTAGTTTTCCCTGACTAGACTACGAGCCCTTCCATGTCAGGACTGTGTCTTATTTGTGCTATTTTAACATGTGCCTGGCACACAATAGATGCTCAATAAATGTTGTCAAATGAATAGAGATGCTAAAGTCAAGTGATTAATAGGTAGGACTAAAGAAACTGAACACTTGTGTACTTAGAAAATACTTTACTGGGAGAGGCCAGGTGCAGCGGCTCATACCTGTAATCTTACCACTTTGGGAGGCTGAGACAGGAGAATGGCTTGAGGAGTTTCAGACCAGCCTGAGCAAGAGCGAGACCCTGCCTCTACAAAAAATAGGAAAATTAGTCAGGTGTGGTGGTGCATGCCTGTAGTCCCAGCTACTCTGTCTCAAACAAACAAACAAACAATCTTACTGGTAGAAAAAGATTTTAAACAACCTGAAAGTTTTCTTCAGGTATTCTTTCCCTTGTCATCTGAGGTTGGTGAATAAAATAACCCTAAAAGGTTTGCATATCTCTGCTGTACTTGGTAGTAGTTTTCTGACTTCTTTTAAATTTAGCTGGTGTTTGGCCATCTCTGATCTTGGACAACACTTTAACATCATAAGCAGCTTCAGGGGCTGATGGAGAGGCTGCCATGTACCCTTAGCCTCTTGTTTATGAGTGCCTGGGATGTTGTGGTTGGGTAGTTCATCATTCCATCTGAGCTGTGGTGATATCAAGACATTATTTCTTTCTTTTTTTGAGACAGAGTCTCACTCTGCTGCCCTGGCTAGAGTGCCGTGGCATCAGCCTAGTTCACAGCAACCTCAAATTCCTGGGCTCAAGTGATCCTCCTGCCTCAGTTTCCCGAGTAGCTGGGACTACAGGCATGTGCCACCATGCCTGGCTAATTTTTTCTATATATTTTTAGTTGGCCAATTAATTTCTTTCTATTTTTGATAGAGACAGGGTCTTGCTCTTGCTTCAGCCTGGTTTCGAACTCCTGACCTTGAGCTAACTGCCCGCCTCTGCCTCCCAGAGTTTTAGGATTGCAGGCGTGAGCCACCGGGCCCAGCCAAGACATCATTTCTTAAGTGGAAAATTCAGTCATTTATCCAGATGTTTTGTCTTCAAGGAGTAAAATCCTGACCTTCAGTTTTAGATAGATAGATAGATAGATACACACACACACATATATACACACACACATATATATATCTCAAGGTCCTTATCATGGGGTCTATTGACTTCATGGGGTCTAAGAATATCCCAAAAGTGAATATGAAATGTTGAGACTTTGCCAAGACTGCTAAGACTAGAATGATTTTCTTCCCATCAGAATGACTGGCATAGTCTTTGTTTGGTCCTTGCTTTTCTGTTTTTTTTATTAAAAATTTTTTAATTTTAAAATTTAATCATGGAATTCTTCACGAATTTGCATGTCATCCTTGCGCAGGGGCCATGCTAATCCTCTCAGTATCGTTCCAATTTTAGTATATGTGCTGCCAAAGCAAGCACGGGTCATTGCTTTTCTTAGGGCAGTTTACACTAGCTATGGATTTACTTTCCTATTTGAAAAATTAATTTTATAAATAGGGTCATTCAAACAGGGGACCTTGTTTAAGGATGCTACAGTTTTGGTAACGGCATGACATCTCATGCATCAGAGTCTGAAGGTCTCATTTTTCTCCAGGAGAGGGTCCTAGACAGCACAGATTCCAAGGTCTGTTGGCTGCTGGAGGCCTAGCCAAGGAGGTTCAATTCCTGAACAGATTCAGTGGGCAGAACGCACTCTGTAAACCCAAGTCAAGAGTCTGGAAAATGGCTGGACAAATGCTATGCCTTGCTTGGCTGAGCGGATAGAATGAGAAGAAAAAATAAAGAGAGGATGAGGACTGATGTCATTCAAAAAGTAAAATTCAGAGGTAGATAAATAAAAAGAGGGGAAATATTTTTGCTTGTCTGCATTTCAAGAAATGTAGAATTGAGTATTTAGAGACCCGTGCAAATGAGTCCAACCCTCTTGTTACATAAATAGGGAGCAGAGGCTGAGGAAAGGTCCAGAACTGCCCAAGGTCACATAGCTAATTAGAGACACACCTGGAATTGGAGCCCAGGTGTCCTGACTGCAGTCCTGCTGAAAGGACACCATAAAATCAGCCAAAACTTATTTCACTAAGATCATCGATGTTCAATAGAGCCAGGGGGTCAGAGAAGAAAAAGCAATTTAATTAGTTATGATCCACCAGTTCCACTGGCCCCCAATTCCTTCTCCTCCGTCTTTCTTTGAAGGGGGTTGATTAAGGTTCACCAGTTCAGCCGTCCTCCCAAGTGGCTAAGAGGGCAGCCCCTCAGGGAATTAGATCTTATCCATAACCGTTGTTTCTTTGGCAGCCTTTTTTTCAGTCTTTAAACATACAACAATTCAAACATTGCCACATGTCTCTTTATTTGGCTGGGTGGCAGAGACAATTTTTGAAGAATTCACTGATATATTCTTATTTCCCCTTTCCCTTCACCTCGGGCTCACCCAACAGACACACACACATCTGGGATTTCCTTCCACCCTGAGGCCCTTCCTGTCCCGCCCAGACAACTGGGGCCTAATCCCATCACTGGCTGCTTCCTGGGAGGTTGTAGCCGCCTAACAAACACGCAGAGAGCCAAGAGGTAGATTCCTGTGGCAATCTCGCCTGGGAGAAGCAGGGGACAAAGCAGGAAGAGTGGCCAGGGTCAGCTTATGGAGGCTTTCAATGCCAAAGAAAAGAGTTTTCTCTTGATCCTGTAGACCATGAGATGGCCAGAAATGTCCTTAAAGGGGAAATAATATGATCAGGTTCAGTGTTTAGAAAAGACTGTGGTTGAACTGCAGAGCATGGTATAGGGGAGAGTTTTAGCAGACGGGAAATCAATGACCAAACAGTGGTGAGTGTTAGAGGGACAGGTGCTGATGGCTTGACCTTGGGTTGCTCCACTGAGGACAAAAACTAATAATAATAAATTCAGCAGACAAAAAATTGAATGGAGACTGGAAAGACTCTGGCTGTGAGGAGCGGGAGCCTGGGGAGATGGAGGGGCCGGTTAGGAAGGGGGAAGTGGGCAAGGGGAAGTCCAGGAAAATGTGATCTCTGGCCTGGGAGCTGTAGTATGTCCAGAGGGGGAGAGTGGGGGCCCTTGGACAAGAGGGTATGGCAAGCTCCACTTCGGGCACACTGAGTTAAGGAGCTTGGGGGCCATGCGGTGGACACTCCCCACAGGAAGCTGGAGACATGGGTCTGGGATCAGGGAGGGACTTCAGCTAAAGATGGGGACTTGCAAGCCAGATGGTGATAGAAGCCGGGAGCAGGAGGCTCCCTCGGGTTTATGCCTAAATGAATGTCCCCAACCCTAACCATAATCTCTGTGTCCTGTGTACTG
The DNA here is from genome assembly GCA_008750895.1 of Mirza zaza. Lineage (NCBI taxonomy): Eukaryota > Metazoa > Chordata > Mammalia > Primates > Cheirogaleidae > Mirza > Mirza zaza. The sequence continues at coordinate 91,133 of VSMD01121512.1, read as the reverse complement.
TCATTGCATTCATCTTTCTAAAGCACAGCTCAGACCTGAGTGCCCTACTGATGTGCACAACCTTCAGTGGCTTTTTAAAATGTGTACTGAAGCTTTCTTTCCAGGTCCTTCATGGCCTGGCCTCACCTGCTCTTCTAGAATTATTTACCTTTGTGTGCAAATACCCTACATTCCTTATAAATTAAACTGTACCTTTTCTCAAATATTCCTTAATCTCCATGCTCATTCTCTTCTGTCTTCTCAGAATTCTTCCATTTTTTCCTGTTGAAAGCCTATTCATTTTTCAAAGAATCAAACAGAATCTTTCTTGGTAAACCATAAGTGATCTTTTAGGTTCTTAACACTTCTCTGAATTGTGATTAGACAATATTTTTCCTCTGGGATCCCCCTCCACCCACTGCCACCACAACATGCCCTGTGACTCCCCTGCCTCCCCAAATTGCTGGGGCCAAATTCTACACAATATGCTTCAAGGAAGGGACACCTGGGCAGAGTACAGAGAACAAGTAAGTTGGGTCCTGGCTTTTGAGTTTCAAAAGTCAAGGATGTGGAGTTACAAGCACCTAGACTTTTGAGTTTACATTTTATACAATAAATAATAGATTTAAAGACTAGATTAAAAACCAGCGTTCTTGGCTTGGCATGGCGGTTCACATCTGTAATCCTAGCACTCTGGGAGGCCAAGGTGGGAGGATCACTCAAAGTCAGGAGTTCAAGACCAGCCTGAACAAGAGTGAGACCCCCCATCTCTACTAAAAATAGGAAGAAATTAGCTGGACAACTAAAAATATAACCAGGCATGGTGGTACATGTCTGTAGTCCCAGCTACTTGGGAGGTTAAGGCAGAAGGATTGCTTGAGCCCAGGAGTTTGAGGTTGCTGTGAGCTAGGCTGACGCCATGGCATTCTAGCCTGGGCAACAGAGTGAGACTCTGTCTCAAAAGAAAAACCAAACCAAAAAAAAAAGCCAGGGTTCTTTACCCCAAATTAGATGAAAATTCTCCAGACTGTAGGAAGGGAGGATGTAGGGAATGTGATGAAGGAGAGAGATTTTGGGGGCTCAGGACTAGAGAACCAGGCCCAGGATGGGGGGGTGGGGGCCACCCTGACAGGAGGAGTCAGCCTCCTGGGATCACGCAGGCTCTGCCCTGGTGACACCCAGTCTCCCTCCCGGCAAGTCTCCATCCCACCACCACACCAACCACCCTTCCTGTTGGACCATGGATAGTGACTCTGGTCAATGCCCTAAGACTTTGTGCCATCTCTGTAGCTCGCTCACATGCACAACTTCCTTTGCAACAGCCGGGGCCTCTACAGTGGATCTAGTCATAGCCCCAAGATAAAGAGTGGGGTCCCAGACGTCCAGAGCACTGCTGATGATGTGAACTCCTCCCCCACATCTACGCTTCTGGGACAGCATGTGGGAATAGCTCAGAATCTCCCTGTTGTAGCAATACACTCTGTTCCTTACTTCTCTATTGGGATTAGACCACAACATTTCTCCTGTTGTAGATGTTTGTTAGGCTGGGTATCTTCTGTTTGCTTCTCTGCACCTGTCTCCACCTGCTGTCTTCCCCAGAGGCCGGTCAGTGTGGGCTTCAGGCTTTGGGCTTCCTGTTGGGTTCAGCCAATGGGCAGCCCTGGCGGGAGCTTGGAGGGAGGTGGGAGGTGTCAGGGTCTTTATTCTCCTGGCTTCCTCCTGGGTGGGTTGTCTCCTCTGACTTCTCTCAAGTGAGCCCTCCTTGAATGCTTCTCTCCATCAGAGTCCTTGTAATCTTCTCTTTTTTTTTTTTTTGAGACAGAGTCTCGCTTTGTTGCCCAGGCTAGAGTGAGTGCCATGGCGTCAGCCTAGCTCACAGCAACCTCAAACTCCTGGGCTCAAGCAATCCTACTGCCTCAGCCTCCTGAGTAGCTGGGACTACAGGCATGCACCACCATGCCCAGCTAATTTTTTCTATATATATTAGTTGGCCAATTAATTTCTTTCTATTTATAGTAGAGACGGGGTCTTGCTCTTGCTCAGGCTGGTTTCCAACTCCTGACCTTGAGCAATCTGCCAGACTCGGCCTCCCAGAATGCTAGGATTACAGGCGTGACCCATCACACCCGGCCTATAACCTTCTCTTGTTCCTTCCAAATGAAGGTAGTAATGATTTCTATGTCACTATCGTCCTCAGGATACCACATTTATCTCTTTTCCCTATACCCTGCCTGTATCTTCATAACTAGTGCCTTTATTAACCCTTCCTTGTGACTTCTGGTTTGTGCCAGAACCCCTTTGCAGGTTATAGTTGCCAAAGATGGTTGCAATAATATCTCCCATCCCATAGCTCTTCTTACAATGTGATTTTGACAATTCACCTTCAAGAGTAAGTGGCACTGTAACTTCTGAACTAGTCACAAAAGATCATACAGCTTCTACCTGATTCTCTTGGGACATTTGTCTTTGGAGCCGTGAGCCGTCATGTAAACAGTTTGACTTGAGGCTGCCATGACCCAAGGAAGCCCAAGCTATCTCATGCAGAGAGACCACATGGGCAGTCCCCGAGAGTGTGTGCAGAGTGAGATCCCTGGCCAGCTCCCAGCTGCTTCGGCACCTGCATCTAACTGCAACTGGTGGGGAGACCAAAGCCAGAACTGCCCAGCTCAGCCCTCCCTACATTCCTGTGCCACGGACACCATGAAATATACTGAAATCATCACTGATGTTGTAAGCTGCTGACATTGGAGTGATTTGTTGTGCAGTAATAGATAACTAGGGTAGCCCTTGACTGATATGTTACAAAAACATCTGGAGATGTGCATCTAAAGAGGCAAACAGCAGATGTCCCTCTGGGCTGTGAGTGTCCTGTGATGAAGGAATCACGCCCTATTATGTACCCTAGAGTGGCTGTCACACAACAATCCACTCGTGGCGATTTGTAACTGGGTCCAAAGGACGTGGCTAATTTGAAGTTTCATCCTCAAGGAAGATTTGGGTGTTTGTTCACTTAAGAAATAAGAAAATGGAGAACACTGCATCGCCACCCACATGAAGGACGGACTGTGGATTCTACTTCTTCCTCTTACACATGTGCCTCTTTGAACCCCATTCACCAAGATCAGATGTCCTCCAGACTTAAGATATTCTTTTCAAATAATATTTGCATTAAGAAGCTGAACACCAATTGTGCCAAAATGTGATTATGGACATTCCCAAAGACTTACCTAAAGCCCCACACTAAGTGTGGGCTCCTGTTTTCTCTCAGTTGTGCATGAGTGTTTTGTCAGTTCAAGGCCAGAAGAACAACTGTCCCAGACTGGAAATTGAGTTAGATCTGGGGAAAGAGGCCATTGCCTGGATCTGAGACGATGGGTTTGGAAACTGGGTATGCCAGAAATTTCCTGGAAAGTTTATTTTTGCTAAGTTTTAAGCCTGACTTCAGACCATTAGAGCTCTTGGATAATGCCAGTTTGTTCAAACATGTAAAGAGCCAGCTGTCCCTAGAAATGAGGTTATCTCTTGCCAACTGAGAGTCCTGTGGTCTGGCTTGCCTATGTGCTTGAACACTTAACTTTTAAAGCAAATTGTAAGTAAAGGTCAGAGAGATGCTGGGTTGCCCAGATGTGATATGAGTTCATCTAGACCAGTGCCATCCCCAGGGCATCCTGTGAAGGGTGGATTCTGCCTCAGGCTGTCTGGCAGGGGCTGAGGTTCTGCGGGGCTCAGACTCCCAGGTGAGGCCAATGCTGGTCCACTGACCATGCTTCGAGGGCCCCTTCCAGAGGGCCTGGCCTGCTCATTCCAGGGAGGTCTCTGCCTGACGCACTTCCACTGGGCAGTCTTCCCATTGAGTCTCAAAATGCTTTTTTGGTTTTAAGAATCTTCTAGCAAAATAAAAATGCCCTTGGGGTGGGGTGGGGTGCAGAGAGGGTTGCCACTTGAATTTAGGCAAAAGTAGTATGTCATTCCTATTGTTAAAGAAAAAACTTATCCAAACACTTGTTAAAGATGACAAGGCAGACTTTATCCAAGGGGATCCCAGGTGATAGGTGCAGGGACCACAGCAACAGGGTCTCATGGTGGGAGACAGGCTGGACTCAACCCCGACTGCAAGAAGGATGAGTGGGAATTTATAACCAAGCGGGGTGGGGGTCAGTGGGTGGGAAATTGCTGAGGGGAAACATCAAGGATAAGGGGTTCTGGCTAAACCGACTTGATAGGATTGTGCTGAAGGCGGGCCTGAGGGATAAGGTACCAAGAGTCGGGATTTGTGCCAAATTGACTTAGCACGATTCTTATTCACACTGGGTTCTACGAGGATAGAGAGGGAAGCCCAAGGTAGGTTCTAGTCAAGCAGAAGGCTCAGAGGAGACCAGCTAAAGTTGTGGTCAAAGGAGAGTCTTTGTCACTATTTAAATAAAAATTAATAATAATAACAACTAAATTTATCAAAATTTACCCTTTGCCAGGCCCCACACATCTAAGGGCTTGATGTGTTGTATTGACTCATCCAATCCTTACAATAACCTTGTCCTATTTATTATGCTCTATTTATTAGACATGAGGAAACTGAGGCACAGGAAACTTAAGTTCCTTGCCCAGGGTCACACAGCTGGCATGGAACGGCACTGAGACTCGCTGCCTGCAGTTGGAGCCCCAGGTCCTGAGGAGGACACGGGAGGCCTCTGCACACAGCCAGGGAGAGGGTGTGAGGGGTCAGCCGTGCCAACCCCTTAGTGTCTCTGGGACAACATGTCTACATGCTTGTCCTAAAGTGATATTACTTGTCCACATTAAGCCATTCGTCCATGTCTTTCTTTTTTTTATGTTTTGAGACAGAGTCTCACTCTGTTGCTCGGGTTACAGTACTGTGGCATCAGCCTAGCTCACAGCAACCTCAAACTCCTGGGCTCAATCAATCCTCCTGCCTCAGCCTCTGAGTAGCTGGGACTACAAGCATGTGCCGCCATGCCTGGCTAATTTTTTCTATATATTTTTAGTTGTCCAGCTAATTTCTTTCTATATTTAGTAGAGATGGAGTCTCACTCTTGCTCAGGCTGGTCCCGAACTCCTGACCTCAAGCGACCCTCCTGCCTCAGCCTCCCGGAGTTCTAGGATTACAGGTGTGAGCCACCACACCTGGCCTATCCATGTCTTTTTTTTTTTTTTTTTTTTTTTTTGAGACAGAGTCTCACTTTGTTGCCCAGGCTAGAGTGGGTGCCGGGGCATCAGCCTAGCTCACAGCAACCTCAATCTCCTGGGCTCAAGCGATCCTACTGCCTCAGCCTCCCGAGTAGCTGGGACTACAGGCATGTGCCACCATGCCCAGCTATTTTTTTAATATGTTTTTAGTTGGTCAATTAATTTCTTTCTATTTTTTTAGTAGAGACAGGGTCTCACTTAGGCTGGTTTCGAACTCCTGACCTCGAGCAGGCGTGAGCCACCACGCCCGGCCTATCCATGTCTTTATTGAGCACTTATTGAACACACAGCGACACACCAAGCTCTGGGCTAGGTGCTAGAGTCCTATAGCAGAATAAGCCACATCCTTGCCTTCGAGGAGGTCAGAGTTTCCTGACCTGGGGTTGGACTGTGTGGGTGCCAGAATGACAGAAACAGACAAACCCCTCCCTCCAAACACAGGCTGCTAATCTCATTGCCATGTCCACTGTCCACCCCCAGCAGCCCCTTTCACATGCTCAAGTTGCAAACCTCTGTCTCTAAGCACCTAACTCTCCCCATTGCTGCCCTAGTTGACACGCTTTATGTGTTCCTGTCTCTCTGTCTTTGTTTATTCCGTGTCCTCCTCTTAGAGTGTCTCTCAGCCCTTTCCCTTATCTAAACCCTACCCTCCTACTAGATAGGGGCATTTCCTCCAGGAAGGCCACCCAGATCCCCCAGCAGCATCTGTTGTTGTGCCTTCTAGGTGCTTCACATCACGCACGGGAGGTGGGGGGTGGTGAGTGGAAGGGCTTCCTGGAGCACCACATTTCCATTGCCACATAACGGATCTGGCAGCTTAGCTCAACACCCATAGTAGCTCACAGTTCCCTGTGTCAGTCAGAAGTCCAAGGCACGATGTGGCTGGGCTCTCTGCTCAGGATCTCAAAAGGCTGAAACTCAGTGTCTACCAGGCGGAGTCAATTCGTTCCCAAGCTCATTTGGGTTGTTGACAGAACGCAGCTTCTTGCACTGTAGGCTGAGGTCCCCATTTCCTTACCAGCTGTCAGCTGCAGGCCCCGCTCACCTCCTCGAGGCCAACCACATTACTGGCTGTGTGACCCTACCATCTTCAAAGCCTCCTGGAATCTTGCTTCAGATCTCTCTGCCGTCTCTGCCTCCTACCTCTAGACTCACATTTAAACAGCCTCTCTGATAAAGTCAGGCCCAAGGAGCTTATCTCCCTATCTTAAAGTCAATTTAATTATAATGGCAAAAATCCCTTCACGATAACACCTAGATTTAAGGTTTGATTGAATAACTGGAGAAGGTGTGTGTGCATCAGGGGCTGGGAATTTGCAGGGTCCACCTAGAATTCTGTCTCTCCCGCACTTGGGATGCAGAACTCTGGGTGCTAAAGCTGGGACAGTCTTTGGCAGACTGGGGTGGTTGGTCACCCCGTTAGCGAGGTCAGCAAGGGCAGGATTGGTTATTCACATCTCTTCCCCACTTCTATCCTAGCCCACAGCTCTACGCATACCAGGTGCTTGGTAAGATGCACTGTATCTTGGGGACATGCTTTGGTATCAGGCAGCGTCAAGACAAGCAAGGCACAGTGACTGACAGCATGGGTACAAGTCAGACAAAACCAAGTTCCAATTCTAACTTACCAGCTTCGTGATCTTTGACTTGACATCTGAACTCTGAACCTCATATTTTTGTTCCTTCTCTAAAATCAGGATAGTAACAACACCTACCTAATAAAGTTGCTGTGAGGATTAAATGAAATTCTGTACATAAAGCATTGAACCCAAGGCCTGGTATATAGTAAGCACCCAGGGAAGTCAGCCATCATTACTGTTATTAACCAGACCAGAGCCAGTTGAGTGCTAGAAACTGGCATTGCCTGCGGTGCCATCTCTAAGGCAAGATGCCCGGTGAAGGGCGGGCTGGTCATTCATTGTCCCCTAGCACTTTGAAAAGTAGAGGAGCTTTCTTGCAGTGATGTCCTGGCCAACCTAGGTAACTGAGCTCTACTCTGAAAATTCCTCTGGTAATTTAGTGCAAGATACACATCTTCCTTCAATTTAAAACTTTTGGGTGGTATAGCAGTACAGATGTTAGATATTTTCTGTGTATGACTCTAGAGGGTAGGGGATGGGTCGGTAATTCTGAGTCCTTTGAACATCTTAGGGTTTCTCTGGATGAAAGGTGCATGTTGAATGTGGCATTTTATGAAATTAAAAGAAAATAATTTTCTGCTAAAACAGCTGTGGGGGCTCTGCACACCAGAGGGATGTCTCAAAGCAGTCTGTGTACCTCAGAGCACATGGCCTTTTGGAAAACATCTGGAAACTGCACATCCAACTTCATACACGGCAGATCAAGTATGAAGTTGTTTATTGAGGAATTCCTCAGTTTCAGGGCATTTCATTGCAGAAAAGAAGGCCTTCATCTAGTGCAAACTTGTGCCATGAAAAGTGTACTAACGGGATTTTATTGTTTCAATTAAAATAATTTCAACTTTAAATGATTCTTTACAAAACAACACACAGACACAAACAAAAGGCATCCAAACTTCCCCTTCTCCTCTTCCTCCTCCTAAAGTACACAGCTTTGGCCTTAAAGGGGGATTTACTGCCTTTGTCCCGAATCCAACAAACCAGGTGGTCACACAATCAGCAAACCAGTAACAATTACCGACATTACAATTTTCTACTTCGCTGCCATAAACAAACACTGAGCAATGGGGCAGAGAAGGCCTGGAACATCAGCAACTTGAATAGAAAAGGAAGACAAACAGAATTGTGTCCCAGGATTTAGACTAGGCCTCAGGCAGCTCTAGAGCTAGAAAGAAAAAAAAAGGAAGCAGCAGCTTCCTCCCCTCCTCCTCCTCCTCCTCCCAACACAAATGTTCCAGTGAAGGATCTCCTAATGCCTAAGCTTAGAGGAGCTTAGTAACTGCAACAGGCCCAAACAGGGGCCGTTGTGACCTCCGCAATAAATCACTTGGGTAAAGCATCCGGGAGATAGACTTCCTCACTCCCCACCCTCAACCCTTCCTGTGGGTATTTAAGGAGTTAAGCTCGAGAAGAAATTAAAGGGGAAAAATCATCTTTTCAATTCAGTTTAGTTATGTAGGTTGTATTTCCCATCACGAGTGTTATTTTTTGCAATATTTCCTAAGTCTCTGAGCAGTCCTACCCTCCTTTTCCACATCATTTAAAATAAAGTTCTATCCCCAAATGACTTTGAAGTGATTTATAGTTGTCTTTTTTTAGTGATTGTCTCTGGCTGTCCTGGGCCAGAAAGGACTTCAGAGGTCACTTAAGTCCAGTGATGACCTAGCATGGCTAGTTGTCAGCACCAGCCTGGAGGTGCCTGGACCTGCAGAATCAGGATTTGGGGCTTGACCCAGAAAATATGCTTAAATGTTTCCCCCAACCCCGGGTGAACCTGACGTAGCCTGTTGCTGGATCTGTATCTGGGAACAAAAGGGGGTCTAAGTTTACGCCCCACCCATATTACCCCCAATTTATAGATGTGAACACTGGAGTTTCAGAAAGAAATTGTGATCTTTCCAAGGTCATCCAATAAATTAGTGGCAGGAGCCTCCTGATTCTCAATTCAAGACTTCCCTGGAAAGGTCTCCTCTTCGGCTCACTGTGGAACAGGGACAATTCCCCAGCAGCTGGGTGTAGTACACTCTGGGGAAAGTACTCACTCGCCAGGAGCTACAGATCATGACAGTGATTCTGACTCTAGGCTCAGGAATGGCCATGTAGTATGGTCAATGCCAGCACACTTTGAATTTGCAGGGAGGTTACCTCTTCCGGTGACCACAGTCACATCCCAGAAGCCTCACTTGGAAGACACAGTTTCTTATCCAAATGGCTCTATCTAGCTCAGAGTCCTCCAGGCCAGTTCTCTTGTCTGATGTGTTTGCCCAAGACAAGTCTTTACTGCTAAATCTGAGATTCACGGTTGCAATGATAGCATTACTGGTGGACTCACTCACTTCCTTCCTTCCTTCCTTCCTTCCATTTTTTTCTAGAAAATGTAGTAGCTATTTCCTTTAGCCATGAATTCTTGGGCTATTTTATTCACTGGAGCTTAATGAGCATCCACAGAGCTAAGCTGTAGCATCAGGAGGCCCACTGCAAACACACCTCCGTGCACAGAAAACACCTCCCTGTGTCTCTAGTCGGGATGTTTGTTGGGAGCTTCAGTCGAGGGCAGCGATATGCCTGGACTCATGCCTATTTTCTTACTAAAAAAGTTTTTATTCAATCTGCAATCACTCTTTGGTTTTGCCACTGCAGTCTGCAGTAGGGGTGGGGGGTGGCGGGAGGGAAACAGTGTTCAACTCCAAAATTCATATGAAATAGGCCGGGCGCGGTGGCTCATGCCTGTAATACTAGCACTTTGGGAGGTCGAGGCGGGAGGATTGCTTGAGCTCAGGAGTTGGAGACCAACCTGAGCAAAAGTGAGACCCCATCTCTACTAAAAATAGAAAAATTAGCCAGGTGTGGTGGTGCCCACCTGTAGTCCCAGCTACTCAGGAGGCTGAGGCAGGAGGATTGCTTGAGCCCAGGAGTTTGAGGTTGTGGTGAGCTATAATGACACTGCTACACTCCAGCCTGGGCAACACGGCAAGACTCTGTCTTTAAAAAAAGATAAAAATTCCTATGATGGTTTGTTCATGATTTTGAATACCAGTGACCTTACTTAATACTGTTTCTTCTCTTCTCTTTTCCCCCTGTTTTTCCCCTTTCCTCTCCTTTTTCCCCCTTATCCTTCATTGTTGTTGTTCTCCTTTCTCCTCCTTATCACCATCATCATCATTTCTACCCCAGCACCTGGCACACAGGGGGAGGAGGAGGAGGCAGGGAGGAGGAGGAGAAAAGGAGAGGAAATTGATGAATGAATGAACACGAGTGTAATTACACAGTTATCATAGCTCGGCTCGGGCACCGGGGTGGCGCTCTGGGATGGTGCGGTCCAGCTTCTCCATTGGACCGCTGATGCAGTGGGCTCTTTCCCGGAAGTGCCCCCTGCCACATTCCATTTGGTGTGGGAAAGCGAAGTGAAGGTTACAGTTCATTTTGAGAAGAGAGTGAATTTGGTGGTCTCAGTGCCCAGCTAAGATTCTCTTCTCCCTCTCTTACTATATAATCTCAGGGATGGATTTTTATTCCTACATGAAATGCATGGACCTCAGCTGCAGCTTGAGGGGCCTGAACATACCTGTAACAGCTGAAATAAAACCCACCCACTCTACCCAGAACCAATTTCTTATTCCATTAACATTTTTTTTAAGCACCGCAAATTTGTAACCTAGGGGTGGTCCTACATTGAGTGCCATGCTGAGCCATATTAGAGACGGAGGCCAAAAAGGAAAAAATAAATCATAGATCCTGTCTTTATGTAAAATTATAATATTTCTTGAATCTTCAATGTTTGAATTAATTTTTATTTTCAAAAGTATTGCATGAAAAAATTATTTATCTTGATTAACTGAGTTGTTTGACCCCCTGTTAAATTTTGTGCACTGGTCTCAGCTTTACCTAAAGCCCTCTCCATGCTCCCAGTGCAATCTAGTCGGTGACCAAGTCCCAAATCCTGCTAATCACACCTGTGACTCTCTGATGGTCTCTCTCTTTCTAGTCAGGATGAAAGCAACAGCCTCCTAGCATGCCCTTCTACTTCCATCCACCTTGTTCCCTGTCAGTCCTTTCCCCCAGTGAGTTTAGGGCAACTTTCTAGAACAAGGCTGCCATATGGCCTGCCAAACCAGGATTTCCCTCACCCATACCCACTGGCCCCAGCTTTGGGGACAGCCTTGGGACGTGGTTGGGGCTGGCCTCACCCCCAGTTCTAGGGGTGGGCCCCGGTATTAGCCCAGCTTGGCTCCCACCACATGAGCCTCAGCGTGCTCCTGGACAGCTACAGGAGAGAAGACCCCCTCCCCACTTTGAGCTGTTCTATGTGGATATCAGCCCCAGAAATGCTATTAGAGTGTGGCTGCTATGAGAGGGGCCAGCTAAGGAGGAAGGTGGCACATGGGCAGGAGAGCTGAGAGAATAGCTGATATTCTCTGAAAGCCCCCTGCCTCCGGGCTTGTCCACTGACTAAGCCAATGGATTACTTTCCAGTTGAAGGCTGTTTGGGGGTGTCCTCACTGAAGTAGCTACCCTGTATTCCAATGGAGGCCATTATTTAACCCGGTCTTTATTGTTGAGCTTTAAGATAATTTCTGTTGTCATTTGTTATTATAAACTGCTTCAATAAATATCTCTGTATAGCTTTTTTTCCGCATACGTAAAATATTTTGTAGGAAAAATAACCAGAAGTGGAATTTCTGGACTGAAAGGTGTGAATACTTTTATTTTGATAGAAACTGCCAAATTACAATCTCAAAAGGACAAATGATCACTAATAGAGTTTGAGGGTACCCAGGGTTGAAATACTAAACATACTGAACAACATCTGCCCATTGATGCGGATGTTAGCTATCAGCCTGAGGTGCTGGAGCGGGATCCGCAGGGGACCTGTGCTGGGCCAGGTGTTATTCTTTAACAGCTGGAGGGTGAGATGTCAGAGGTCTCAAGGGAGAGACCAGCGTAGCCAGTTGGCAGGCCCCTGAGAGCGTTTGGGTCAGTGGCTGTTTACCGACCCCGCTCGTCCCCTCACAGTCGCACTTTCATGCATTGATCTATCTGCCTATTCTTGCACCAGTACGGAAATGCTCTGAAAGCTATGCCACTTACTATATAGCGTTATAGTAACCTGGGATGTTTGGTGAGACAGGCTTCTCTTTATTGTTCTTTTTCAAAATCCTCTTGGTTATAATTTTCCCATTTTCTTTCCCAGACGAAGTCTGTGCAAAAAGCTTCGTTCTGATTTCTGGATAGCTAATTCCACCTTCTGCTGGAGAAGGAACGCCTCATCCCTTCCCAAGGCAGATCTCTGACTGGGTCTACCAGCCATTCTTTGCATTATTTTTCTGACTTAACTAGTTAAAACCAAAAATAAAGTAACTATGGGAAATAAATGTCTGAGAGAATTCAGTGCCAGGAAAAAGGGACGGGTGGAAAGAGAAAGCCCTCAGCCTGCTGTATCCCATTTTATCAATGTGGACACTTGGATCTAGCGAGGTGACTGAGTGTGGGTGGCAGAGAGAGGTCAGAGTTCAGCGCTTCTGACCAGCAAGCAGGAGCTGTGGCCCCCAAACCCTGCTGCCCTGCCCAGGTGACCTCTGCCTTGCAGTGCTTTTGTGGACAGTTTTCACCGCACGCTTGTGCTGATTATGTCGTCTTTCCCGCCTGCTAACAAAACTAGTAAACGGAAATGAGAGGTGTTCGACGTGTGTCTGAGCCCTCGCGGTAAGTGTCCCAAGGCACTTCTGGGGATGCTGCTCTTCTGAAGATCTCCCTTATCCCACTGCATTTTCTTCATACAACATACCATCACCTGAAATGTGGTTTATTTTTTCTATTTATCGTCTGTCATGCCCGCCCCCTCCCCCAGGACGGGAGCTCCATTAGGGCAGGGACTTTGTTTTGTTTGTGACTGGAACATGGCTAGAACAATGCCTGGCACACGTGCTGCTCGATAAATGTTTGCAGAGTGACTGGATGCACTGAGTGGCCCAGGACGCTCTTGTGGGTTTGTAGCCTGGGGTTTGTAGTCTGTTTCTCCAGGAAGATGAGGAAGTTGGCACCAGGGAAGGCCACAGCCCTGCTGGAGGTGTGAATCGGGCCAGAATTTGGGTGGGGAGAAAAATAGAGATGGAGGTCTGAGGAGTCTTGGCTCCAGAGCACAAGGACCCCAACCAAATGGCCCTAGAGAATTTAAACAATTCTTTTTCTCAGTCATTAGGTCTCTTTCCAAAACTTTTAAATGTTAAGGAAGAACAAAAGTTGGGAGATTGTTTACAATTGTTGGTCTTTTTTTTTTTTAAACCTTAAGGCTGAGTGAACAAAAACAACGAGGCTCAACCCAGAAGAATGTGGAAAGTTGTATTTGGTTGTTTCACCCAAGTTCATCAGGCCGTTCAGAGGAAAAGATAGCATGGAGTGGGATTGAGGGTTGGTTTCTTTTGAGTTTGGCCAAGTTCAGAGGACATTTGATACACATGGCTTGTTACCTGGTCTTCTCAGGACCAGGAAAAAGTAACTGCAAATATCTCTTCACTTCACTAATCCCTGGTCTCCTCATTTGTAAAATGGGGCGAAGGAGACCTACTTTGCAGCATTTGAGGATGAAAGGGGCTGGTGAGTAGGAACGTGCTCTGCAGACTGTCAGACGTTGTACAAATTCATTACTGTTTTCCTCTTAAAAAGGATCTGAATTCTGCATGGTAAAGGTGGCATATCTTTAAATATGGCACCTTTAACGGCAGGATAATTGATTGCGATATCAATTTGGAATTCATTCTTATGGGATTTTTTCCCTCTTTCATTCTAGGAAGATTGTTAGGCCTTTGCATTTCCTTGTCTTGGGACTCTGTGGGCCAAAGGACTGAACGTAGGAGTTCCTCAAGATCCTTCTCTCTTGCACGGCTTTGCTTTGGAGAAGAAGGTGCTCATCACAGGGAGGGAGGCAGCCTGGGAAGACAGGGAGCATGGGTAGGAAAATCAGGTAGAGAGGGGGGAGGTGGGCTGGAGGGGTCCTCCCAGACTTAAAAGAGAAAGACTCCCAGGCCCTTACTCCCATCCTTCCCAGGGCTGCAGGGTGGAGGCAGAGCCTGGGAGGAGAGGCTGCTGGCCCTGGGACCCCCATCTTTGCAGAGGCCACAGCCCAGGAGCAGAGGATCTGCTGGGCCCACAGGGGCCTTAGGCTATGAAGATGTCATCAGCGTGCTGGTGGGGACTGGGAACCTGAGGCCTCTCTCACGGCTGCCCTCCCTCCCTCTCATGGCCCCTCATGGGTGGTGCCACTTCCAGAGCCACATTTACAGTGAGGGACTGAATTGGTGAGTTTCTTCACTAACCCAGTGAACCGAGGGCTCCTAATGAGAATTAATTTGTTCTTAGGAAAATCGTGTGACATTTCTCTCATGCCAAGTTTATGAAGCCCACTGCTTCATAGATAACACAGTACTTGATAAACGCCCTTGGGCAGAATTGTTAGGTAAACAGCAATTCCTGGAAGAAACATGCCCTGAAGGAACCAGTAGAAATCAGGAAATCTCTGTCCTATTTTTGCCTCTGACACTAACAAGCCCTGTGGGCCTTAAGTCAGTCACTTCCCCCTTCCGTGCCTCCCATTTGTTTACTGGTTAAATGAAAGGATCCTGGACTAAATTCCTGGTCCGTGTTACTACCAATTTAGAGTGGATTTGGGAAACACGAAATAGTTATGCAACCCTACGCTTAACTAAGGATACAGTTTCAGAAGCCGTTCCAGTACTGCTCCTTTCCACTTCAAAAACAATTGACTTGTTGAGAAAGCAGAGTTTCAGCAACTGCAGAAGCCAGCCAGAATCAATGTGACATCATGACTGTTACCTGTTTGAGCAACCCTTGTTCACGCACTTGTGGTCTCTGCTGGGATTTGGGTCTTTGTGACAATAAGTGCTTCTTGGGATTTTTATTTGAAAAAGAAAAATGCCTTTGGAAAAAAACCCAACCCTTCCACAACTTGCTCATCTTTCACTGGGGCTGGAGCAGTGTAAACATGACTGTGTGAGGCTCCGTGTTTATGTTTTCTCAATGACTTCCAGATCAAATTTGCTGTGTTTACAAGATGGAGACACTTTTTCTAACCGCCGGCACTGCAAACCCAAATGGGTCTGGCGCCCCAGCTGGGCTCTCTCTGCTTCCAGTTATCCTGGTCTTTGACAACACCTCTGTAGGTGCCCCCAGCAGGAACAGCCCCAGCTCAGCTGCTGCCTGCGGACACTGGCTTTTCATACTCAAATCAAAACAAGATGCCAGGTTATTATTGTTATTATTTTAAACGTGAAGCCTTAGGCCCAGGGAGTGCTGACTGCAGAGGCAATCTTTTCTTCCCCCATGTTTGACAATTGTTTTAATTTTCCCTGTGTCTCCTCCAGTTCTTACCTCATCCAGACCCCATGAATCTCACTTTGAAGTTTCTCTTAATTCCCTTGAATCACCAGCGTTGTTAACCTAATGCCCAGACACGGCTGGGTGCCATGCGGGTCATCTGTTAAGGTACCCATTAATGTTCTGAAAAACTTCAAATACAAAGACCTTGGATCTTTTCTCTTTTTAAAAAATCATATCCCTTTAAAACAATTATTTCACTTAAATCCCTTTATGCTTGATATTTAGTGCTTATAAGAGATGGTTCTTCCACTGGAGGCAGTGGCTCACACCTGTAATCCTAGCACTTTGGGAAACCGAGGCAAGAGGATTGCATGAGCCCTGGACAACATCGCAAGACCCTGTCTCTGCAAAAATAAATAAATAAGCCGGGTGTGGTGGTGGGTGCCTGTAGTCCCAGCTACTCAGTCCCAAGCTGAGGCAAGAGGATCACTTAAACCCAATAGTTTGAGGTTGCAGTGAGCTGTGATGGCTCCACTGCATTTTGGCCTGGGTTACAGAGCAAGATCTTGTTTCAAAATAAAATAAACAAAAAAAAATAAACAAATCAAAAAACAGAGATGGTACTTTGACCATGAAGCTGGTGTCCCAACTAGCGGTCTCCAGCATATCCTTTCAGGGTTTCTGTGAGCATATAATGGGGTGTGTGGGCTCACCCGTCCCTGTCTTCCACCCCTCTAGGGCGGCCGAGGCATGGGGAAGAGGGAAGTGCACTTGGCTGCAGGAGCCTGAGCACCACCACCAGCTCTGCCTGGCTCCATGACCTCGGCCAAGTCTCTGATTCTCTGAGTCCCAGTTTCCTTCTCTGCCCTCTTGCTTCACAGGGATAAACTGTGGTTTTTCTGGGCATGGCAGGTGTGAGAGGACTTTGGACCTAGAAGAGCACTGTGGAAGTCAAAAGTTCCATGATCTTCAGGCACAGGGCTCCTGAGAAGGTGACTAAGGCAGACCAGGGGTGCTGTCTGCTGAATGCAATTGCGGATATTTGTAAAAACAAGTTTTGGGTTTTTAAAAAAATCATGCACATCCCTGAAATTCAGATATGAGGTGTCCCCGTGTCTGTGCAGCACTCTCCCGTACCGCTTCGTGCACTCTGCCATTACAGTGGCAGGTTCATTCCCTCCAGGGCTCCAGGTTCCCGTCGTCAGCTGCAGGGCTGGGCCTGGTGGAGTCTAAGGAGCCTTCCAGCTCCAGCGTGCTGCGATTGGAATCCGTGTTTCTCTGGCTGGTGTGTAGGAAGATGAAATGGGATTAGAGGGGAGAAAAAGAACAATCTTTAGTTACACTTCAATTTATGGTTTTTGGGAAATAAATAAGCAAGTGAAAACTTTATCACCAGGAAACTCAGATCCAAATCAATTTCAGTGACCCTTCCTATTAGAGGGTTTGATTTCACCCAAATTATGTATTCTTTGGCCACCCCCTCACACACACATACACATGTGCATGCATCATATATACACTCATTTCCCCTTCCTTCCTTCCTTCCTTCCTTCCTTCCTTCCTTCCTTCCTTCCTTCCTTCCTTCCTTCCTTTCTTTCTTTCTTTCTTTCTTTCTCTCTCTCTCTCTTTCTTTCTTTTTTTCATTGCACATGTCTTATTGTATTTAAAACATTTTTGAAATTGGGTAAGTAAAAATGTTTTATTTTTAAAAGCAAAAAAAAAAAAAAGAAGATTCAAAA
This sequence comes from Mirza zaza, assembly GCA_008750895.1. Taxonomy (NCBI): domain Eukaryota; kingdom Metazoa; phylum Chordata; class Mammalia; order Primates; family Cheirogaleidae; genus Mirza; species Mirza zaza. The sequence goes on along the minus strand of VSMD01121512.1, from coordinate 74,236 downwards.
AGGAAGTAGACTGTGTTCTTTTCTATTTTCTGTACTATAATCTTGTTCCTGCAACTCACAGTACAGGGAGCTCTGCTGGCTGTTAACCAAATACAGCCTTGACCTGAGTCTGAAGTTTTCATAGTCCTGGCTTTGATGTTGATTGCCGTGTGACCTTGGGACTGTCACTTCCCCTCTCTGGATCACAGCCACCTCATTTAGAAACTAAAGGGGTTGAAATTAACTGGGTATGGAGGCACATGCCTGTAGTCCCAGGGAGGCTGTAGTATCCCGGAGGCTGAGGCAAGAGGATCACTTGAGCCCAGGAGTTTGAGGTTGCTGTAAGCTAGGCTGACGCTACAGCACTCTAGCCCAGGCAACAGAACAAGACTCTGTCTCAAAAACTAAAAATAAAGGGGTTGGAGCAGATAATCTCTGAGGTGTATTCCAGACTTAAAGATCTTTATATAGGTGACTTTCACTTTAATAAAACCTAATATCTGAAATAATAAATAAATAAAATCCACCCTCCCCAAATACCTTTTTACTTATAAAGCAGGATAATAAAAGTAAAACTGCTTGTGTCATAAAAAATAAAATTTTAAAATAGCTGCTTCATTTTAGAAATAGTATGATTTACATGTAGCATTTCAAATTCCCTCATACCTGTAATTGATAACATTTCATCTCATTGGACATTTCAGTGATGGCTCTTTATCCTCAGCAGCTGACCCTGTCACATCCATCAGACAAATTCCCAAGAAATAGCCCCCTAATGTTCAGCTGAAATCTCTAATGAGTGTCATCAAATCATGCTTAATGTTCACTCTGGTGAGCAGTCACTTTGGAAGCATGTGTTGCTCATTCATTACCATTTTATTTCTACCATTAGCCACATTCCAAAATATAAATCACTGCTAACATCTCTCAGAATGAAGGTTAACCCTCTCCCCTCAGAGCTGATCACCATCGCAGGTGACAAGGTGGGGCATTGTGGAAAGAGTAGGGAACACAGATTCAAAGGATCATGCATGGTGTGACCTTGGGCAAGTCACTTCCCCTCTCTGGGCCTCAGTTGCCTCATATGGAATTGCAGGGTGGCCCAGGTCACTCAGAAGGGCCTTTTTGCCCTGCCGTGAGCTAAATGTTTGAGTCCTCCCCTCCCCAATTCACATGTTGAACCCAAAGTGAAGGCATTGGGGGGTGGGGCCTTTGGAACGTGATCATGTCAACAGGACAGAGCCTTCGTGAATGGGATTAGTGCCCTTATAAGGGGCTGAAGAGACCAAAGTCCTCCCCTTACACTATGTGAGTACACAGCCAGAAGGTACTGTCTATGAACCAGAAAACAGACCCTAACCAGACATGGAATCTGATGGTGTCTTGATCTTGGACTCCCAGCCTCCAGAACTGTGAGAAACAAGTTTCTGTTGTTTATAAGCCATCTAACATGCGGTGTTTCGTTATAGCTGCCCAAACAGACTGAGACCGGCCCTGATGTGCAGGGATGTTGTCCAATAATCTCTGCAGTCACTGGGTTGCTTTGCATAAGAAAATTATCCCTGAAAGCATTTCTGGTGACTGCCCCTCCCTTGGTTTATGCCTGTGTATAACAGACTCAATTCTTTACACCTTTTGGCTTTAGAAGGAGGACAAGGGTTCTTCAAACCTGAGAAAATCCTCATAAGGGAGAGAAATGGGGAGTCAACAAAGGAAAGCACAGCTGAGACCTTCATTGTATTCATCTCCAACTCTCTTTCCCCTCCTACCCCACAAGAGCCCAGCTCAAGTACAGTCATGAGTGGCTTCACGATGAGGTCTGAGAAACGCATCCTTAGGCAATTTTGTCATTGTGGGAACCTTACAGAGCATGGATACAAAAACCTAGATGGTCTGCACACCTAGGCCGTATGGTATAGTGTATTGCTCATAGGCTGCAAACCCGTACAGCATGTTACTGTACTGAGTACTGTAGGCAATTGTAACATGGTGATATTTGTGAATTTAAATGTATCTAAACATAGAAAAGGTACAATAAAAATATTGTACAAAAGATAATAAAAGGTATACCTGTATAGGGCAGCTCCATTATAATATTATGGGACCACTGTCATATATCAGGTGCTTGACTATACTTCCTGGATTGAATGGCATTGAGACGCAATATCCTGTATAATCCTACAAGAATAAGCACACATCTATGGGTGGGTGGCTTTCAGTGTTCTCAGAGGCAGGTGAGAAGGCTCAGCCTCTCTTTAATGGTCTAAGGAGGGACTTTGGAACATTTTCAGACACTGAAGTCTTTTTTAAAAATGAAGTCTAACATGGAACCCAATATTTAAAACAAAGATGTGTTTTATATATTGTGTTTAGTTGGGGTGACTTTATTTTACGTATTCAAATTTATAAGATTTATTCTACATTCAACAGGAGTTTGTTTTCACTAATAACATTTTGAAATTATAGAATTGGTTGACAGTGACTTTCTTATCAGCCTCTACATCTAATGAATGTCTGCATTTTGTTTCATTGCATGCTTTCCTGGTTGCAAATGGAAACTTTTTTCTGAGGGCAGCATTGAAGTTAGAGGACACTCCTCAATTATACAGAGAAAACAAACTTTTTATTCTGAAGTCAGCCCTAAAATGAGTTACAGATCCCTGTTATTGGTTTCTGATGTGTTAATACTGTAGGATTTTATAATTCAATTAAGCAAGTATATTATTTCTTGTTTTAGTTTTTAAAAAATATTTGTAACTATATTATAAAAATATAGTTGAACTGTAATGCTTGCAGAATTTCTGAGTCACCTATGAGGAATGTCTTTTTGGGCAGTGGACATGGAGAATTCTAGGGGTCTAAGGCAGCTCTACTGAGGGATACGCTATGGGTGAAATATGTTCTTTGCCGGGGAAAAGGGCCCCTGGTGAACCACAAACAGACAATATCTGAGCCGTGTTTGAAAGCCAGGTTCTCAAGACTCACTGTGTCTCTCAGCTACCTCCCCCTTGCCGGGTTTCCTATTCCCTTGGTGTAATCTTTTCTATCTTTTTAAAAAATGCTCTTATCGCCCCTCAGCAGGCTCCAGACTGCAGCTGGAAAGACCACCGAGACAGCACGTTAGAGGAGGTGCAGCCCTTCCCCGAGACCACCGTGGAGGTGGGAGTGGTGGGAGACCCCAAGGAGCGGGGGATCCCAGAGGAGTCCTAGGACAGGCGGTCCTTCCCAGGGAGTCTCCGTCCAGTGCCAGTCCTGTAGGTTCCGGGTTTTATTTTTAGTAACAAAGCCAATATTTCCTTAATACTCTGGTCTGCCAAGAAGCACGTGAGGCACTGTGGGGACACAGAGACAGCCCCCCGCGGCCCACACTCAACAGAAACGTGAGCTCCTAGGCCCTTTCACCTGGGAAAGAAGCTGGGTTCCTGCTGTTCCTCAAATATTATTGTCAACATCAGCTATCTCCAGGATCTCTGGGTCCTAATTCAGTTTTTTTTTTTTTTTTTTTTTTGAGACAGAGTCTTGCTTTGTTACCCAGGCTTGAGTGAGTGCCGTGGCGTCAGCCTAGCTCACAGCAACCTCAAACGATCCTACTGCCTCAGCCTCCCGGGTAGCTGGGACTATAGGCATGCACCACCATGCCAGGCTAATTTTTTCTATATATATTAGTTGGCCAATTAATTTCTTTCTATTTATAGTAGAGACGGGGTCTCTCTCTTGCTCAGGCTGGTTTCGAACTCCTGACCTGGAGCAATCCGCCCTCCTCGGCCTCCCAGAGTGCTAGGATTACAGGTGTGAGCCACTGCGCCTGGCCCCTAATTCAGTTTTTCAGCCCAGTACGATCTATTTAAATGTCTGCCTTCTTCTGCCCGAGGCCCTGGAGTGTGAGAAAGCGCAGGTTGGGATGTCTGCTGCTCACGCACTGCCCAGCGCCCTCTCTGTACTCTTGGCCGGTAGGTTTCGTTACCAGATTGTTTCCGAGTGGCCAGCAGCAGCCAGCACGCGGTATCTCCGAGATCTTGGAGACAGCAGGTCACATGCTAGTAACATCATACAACTGAAGGCATTAAAAAAAAAAAACAACCAATATTCATTAGTCAAGGCTGAAGCCTTCGCCTCTCGAACAGGGAAGAATCGAATCCCAGGGAAAGTCATCGTGCATAGGCAGAAAGTAAAGAACACAAGGAGCAACGTGTCGCCTAAGCCCGTCTACTCTTTCTCCTTTCACAGGTGGCTCCAACAGCACAGCAGGGGCTGGGGGCCCTGTTCTCGGTGTCCTTGTCTCTGAGGTGAGGGGCTGGGACTGAGTAAGCATTCTCCATCTCTGAACCCACAGGCTTCTAGAGACAGAGGCGTTAATGGCACGGAGGCTGAAGGGTACAAGTCTGTCAGCAATTTTCAGTATCTCAAAGAGCTTTATGGGAACCCTGCATTTGCCCGCATACGGATTGCACAGTCTAATTAAGACATTTGCTTTCTTTGCTTTTGGCTGTGTGGTTACACCAGGGACTACCTCACACAAACCAGAAGCTCTGCCCAGCCAAATAGAACTGTGATGAATCACTGGGCTTTGACAGCAGAAGTATCTGGGATCAAGCCTGTACTCATCCACTTCCTCTCCAAGTGACTTTGATGGAGCTACTTGATCTCTGTGAACCTCGATGCCCTCATCCGTAAAACAAGAATAATAGTATGTACCTCAGAATGTTGTTGGGGTTGGTCCACGGCCTCAACAAAAGGTGGCTGCTATTGTGAATAGTGGTCATTAGCGAAAAATGAGAAACTGAATTATCATTTCATAAAAGTAGAGTATTGGTAGACAAGAATCTTTGAAAATGTGTAGTTCAGAAGTGCTCTAAGTGACGGAAGGTTGGGACCCTTGACACCAGGCAACCCTAAAATTTTTCATTTTCAGTGGGGCTGTGGAGGGGACATACGTGCATGATTGGAATTTAATTGGGAAACTTTCATTTCATTCCCTTGGGCTGATTATGCACATCCTGTGGTGTCATAAAACTCAAGCCCAGGACCATAGTGCAGGCCACATGCCCCGTGGTGACCTCCGCCTAAGCCACCTCTGTGTGCTCTAGATTGAAAACTGTTGATTGAAAAGGGCAGAACAATACCCTCTGTCATGATGGCTGCAGATCGCATACACTCAGGACAGCATTCTATTCATTCAAAAGACACACACACACACACACACACACACACACACACACACACACACCCGCTCAGCTGGTGACTTCAGTGACTTCGGGAGAATAGGAGAGATTTGAGGGCAGTTTACCTGGGAAGGAAGGTTTCAATCATACTACCACCCAGTGGTGGGTGGAAGTAACTTGGGTCACTGAAGCCTAGTCTAGAATTTTGTTCCATGCTGAACATTCTTACTGCTACTCTTTGTTCTTGAAGCTCTTTCTTGGCAATATGTTGAGACTCATGGTTTTTCTTCTTTTAAAAAGAAATACTGTGAGCCTAAATCTGCTCTAAAATTAGTTTATTAAGAAAAAAACAAATGTGTGTGTTATGCTAAAAACAATACCATGAAACATAAAATTTGGTTCCCAAGTTTTCTTCACACTAATATTTTCTATAACTTGAAGGCAAGAGGTCTGTACCCAACATGGTTTCCCTGTTTATTGAGCCCCCGTAGAAATTTCCTGCTAAATGCCAACCTCCTCTTTCCAACATAGCCCCACACCCACTAACTGTGCAATGGATGCTCTCTAAAACATCTTTTTTAGCTTTTCTTTTTCATCGCACAGAGATGCTGCCATGAATAACAAGGTCTTTCCTTCTACAGTTGAAGACTTTGGCTTTGAAAAATGGGATAAATTCATTTTCTTCTCTACGAGACACTTGAAATGTAAGCGTTCATTGATAGGGGAGGGAGAAACTCATTGTTGAAATTCATTTAGTTTTAGTCCCTACTAAAGTGCAAGGAATGGAGATTAACAATTCAAAGATGGAGCTTGTTAATTAAAATTAACTACAATTACACAACTTGTCATGCAGCTCACTGGGAATCATTTTTAGCCTGCTTAATTATGATGATGAAAACTTATCTTTTACTAGGATAAAATGAAGTCATCCTTATCAGAGAGAAAAATTGTTTCCCAGGGAGGGCTGCAGAAATATTGTTTTTCTAGAAGTTTAAAAAAAGAAACAGCCTCTAAAGTAATTCGTTGAATGCTGTTGTTCTTCGGGGCTAACCATGTGTCGGTATGTGTTTGAATATGGGGGAAAGTGTCTACATCACGAATCCAAGCTTAATAAACTGCATTAGGACTTTCAGAGTTGTAGACACCTTAACAGGTCTGCAATTGCAAAATCATTCTGCTATTACTGAACCCATATTCAAAATGCCCTGTGCCTATGTCACATGATTTATTAGATGTGATTACCATGTTCTAGAATTCCCCCTACCCCAAAAAAGATAGATTCATTCTTATGTGGTTATTGCTACAGTCATGTAGCGATAACACTGTTATTAAGCAGGACATCACCTTTTAGGAAGCTCCCTTCACACGCCCCCAAGAAATAAAATGATTCTAAGGGAAGCAGAGGAGTGGGGAAAAAATAGGACTCTGGGCTTTAACCTCTGGAATAATTCCAACTGCGATGAGTGAGAGTGAGACTCTTGCCTAGCAGACGACTCCACTGGCTGAAGTGAAGAGGAGGGAGTAGCTGCTGCCCCTGCTGCTATCTGTTTTGCTACCGCTGGCCTCTGGACAGCCTGCTAGAAGGTAAAGGAAGGTCCTTTTTATGTTTAAATCTCGCTGCCTCCAAAACTGCCCTTCAGAAACCCTATCTCTCCCACTCTCTCTTTTCTTGGCAACACTCGGAGTCCTTTGTAAACATCCTCCCGGAAAAGTCTCTGTAGATCTGTCTGATAAACTTCGGATGGGGCAGAGTTTAAACTCCTTTCTGAGAACACATTGGATGGAGAGGTTAAAAGATTATTCCCTTCAGAAAAGTAGCTGAAATCATCCAGCTTGAAAACGTGTCAAGGAGCGACAGAAAGGGCACAGTCCTGGTATGACTGTACAGGGCTTTCTTAGGAGCCTTGTTGCTAATCAGGGGGAAGGAGCCCAGGCTCTTGGTCCTGAATGCACAAAATTGGCAAAGCAAAGGCAATGAAACGTTAAAAGAAGTGCTTAAAGTAAGTCTGAGCTAACATATAAACCACACCAACAAAACCGATTTAACCCACCTGGTCAGACGTGCACATTGTTTTTTTTTTAAAAAAAACAGTTTATTGGCAAACTCGAGTCTCATTTATCAAACCTGTCCTTGTCTTCTTCCCGCCCCTCCTCCATCACTGGTCAAAGAAACTGTATCTGTCTAGTGTAACATACTGACTTCCTCCTAAATTTATGAATCTAAGGAAGCACATAGAGAGGACGGGGGGGGGGGGTCCTGATGGACTGCAGGGACAGGTCTCTCACCTGCTCTTGTCCTACCCTGCTTTCCTCTCACTTGAGAGCAGTTAATTTCTTCACTCTTGGTGAACAGTGGCAGTTTCCTGAGAGACACTGTCAGGAACTAGGTGATGGTTACTCCAAAATGCAGGGGATTTGCACGATGGTTGGATGTGGGCCTATAGACCCCTAAAGCCACTGCAGTTCCAAGGCCCTGTAGACCAATCCTTCCATCCTAGCCTGGAGGGCACGTGTGGCTCAGAAGCAATTGGTGCTAGTGTCAAGGAATCCCACTTAGATAGGTATTGACCCTCCTCTCACCCAGATAGCCAGACAGTAGGTGTGGACTCTTAGTAGGATGGATGCTTAGTAGGGACAGCAGTACATTGTAAGTTTGTTGGGCCAGATGCTGAGTGACTATGGAGAATGCTGGGCTAAATGATGTTAAAACAAACCAAACAAACATAAAAACCTTTCTCTTTTTTGAGTGATGTCTGTTTGGTGAGACCCTGACTCTGAGCTCCTAGATGACAGACTATATCTTTTTTTCAACATTAAGCTTTATTGAGGTATATCGACATCAAATAAACTGCACATAAAGTGTACAATGTGACAAATTGGGACATATGTATATACCCTTGAAGCCATCACCACAATCAATATAGTGGATATGTCCATCACTTTTAAGTTTCCTCACGTCCCTTTGTGATCCCTCCTGCCTCTCTGGCATGGATGTTCTCATTCCCCTAGTCTCTAGACAACAACTGATTTGCCTTATGTCGTTGTAGATTAGTTTGCATTTTGTAGAATTTTAAATAAATGGAACCATAGAGGATGTACTTTTCTTTTTCTGGCTTCTTTTACTCATCATAATTATTTTGAGATTCACTAAGTTCATGCATGTATCAATAGCGTATTCCATTTTATTGCTGAGTAGTAATCCATCGTATGGATATACCACACTTGGTTTATATGTTCACTTATTGATAGACATTGGTATTGTTTCCAGTTTTTGGCGACTACAAGTAAAGTGGCCTTGAATATTTCATGTACAGGCCTTTGTATGGATAGATGCTTTCAATTCTCTTGGGCAAATACCTACAAATGGAATGGCTGAATCATATGTTACACATATGTTTAACTTTTTCAGAAATTGTTTTCCAAAATAGTTTATACCATTTTACATTTCCACCAATGGTGTGTGAGAGTTCTGGTTACTTCACATCCTTGCCAATGCTTGGCATGGTTAGTCTTTTCAGTTTTAGACATTCTAGCGGATATGGAGTGGGTTTGTAGCTCGTGATTTTCATTTGCATTTTCCTGATGACCAATGACATATATCTTTTCATGTGCTTATTTGTCATCATACTCTTCTTAAATGAAATGTCTATTTAAATCTTTTGTCCATTTTGTAATTGGTTTTTTTTTTGAGTTTTAAAAGTTCTTTATATAATCTGTATATAATTTCCTTATCAGATCTGTGATTTGCAAATATTTTCTCCAAATTCTTTTTTCTTTTTCTCCAAAGTTTCTTATTCTCTCTCTCTCTCTCTTTTTTTTTTTTTTTGGTTGCCCCAAAGGTTTTTATTCTCAAAGTAGTGTTTTTTGAAGAGAAGTTCTTAATTTTGATGAAATCTAATTTAGTAATTTTTTTTAATGTATGGTGCTTATGGTGTTGTGTCTAAGAACACAACAAAGAAAGCTTTGCCTAATCCTAGGTCACTAAGATTTTTTTTTATGTTTCTTCTAGAAGCTTTATAGTTTTAGATTTTATATTTAGGCCTAAGATCTATTTTGGGTTATTTGTGGAATATGACATGAGGTATAAATAGAAGCTTTTTTTCTCCCATTATATCCAACTGTTCCAGAACAATCTGTTGATCCTTTCTCCACTGAACTATCTTTACACCTTTGTTGAAAGTCAACTGGCTATATATGCAGGGTCTATTTCTGTACTCTATATTGTTCCATTGTTCTATTTGCCTATTGTTATGCCACCACAATACTGTCTTGATTACTGTAGCTTTAAGATAAATCTTGAAATCAGATTATGTTAGTCCTCCAACCTTGTTCTTTTTGAAAACTGTTTTGGTTATTCTATTTCCTCTGCATTTCCAAACTGGACAGAACAAGCCTTGTATGGGACATAGAGAAGATAATCTAACTTGATGGAGCTGTTCTTGAAACCACATTAGTTATCAGTTCCTTAGGAAGATGAGTCAGAGATAGACATGAGCACCCATTAATTATACCTTTATTTAGAAGCACAGTATGTAAGTGTCTTGAAAGATAAGTGTTTAAGTAACGTAGAAAAAAGGAAGAGACAGAGGAGGAAAGACAAACTTAATGAAAGAGATGAAATTTATTGGTAGAATTTTGATAAGGAGGGAGTAGACAGAACATGAATTGGCATCTAGAGAGACTACATAAAGTATGTTTAGCAAGAATTGCAATTAGATTAAGAAAGGGTGTATGAAGAATAAAATGGAAGACAAAGCAGAAAGTCTTAAAATCAAGGTTGAAGTGTTTGTGCTTAATTCTCTAGGCAATGAAGAGCCATAGAGATTTTTGTAAGAGGGAGAGGATTGTTATGGGAGTTGAACCAACAGCACCAACAAAGCCACTTCACCCTCACATCCTTTTACGGATCCACTCACACCTTACCTACTTGCTGTTGGAGTCAGGAGGAGGAAGGAAGAAGGGAGGAAGCGAGGAAGGGAGGGCTAGGACTTGTGGGAGAGGCTGATTGGCAGAAGGGCTTGAATTTCAGTGGAATGTTTTCATGGGGATCACCTTTCCCTTCCTGGGTGGGTGGATGAGCAGAGGTTCCTTGGATGTGTTTTTCTTGGGCACTTTCACCTGAAAACACAGGATATCAGTATGGATCTTCATGGTTTAGGTTGAATTGCAGTCCACCCCCAAAACTTCCTTGAGGTTACATTTTAGCCAATTCTTCTCACTGTTCAAATGCCTCCCAAACACAGATTTATGGAATGCTGAAGCTGCCAAGGGTCTTGGAGACCATGTAAACCATTCTTATCCTCTTACCCTCACTGCTCTGTGAAGAAGTTAGGGTGAGAGAGAGCAACTCATTTCCAATAATGTGAATCTCATCACACCATTTACCTCTATAAATCCCTTCAGTGGCAACCCAAGATCTTTAGCTAGTGATCATACGTCCTGGTTTGCCCAGAATAGTCCTAGTTCTTGCTTGTTGCCCAGGTGCGATCATTAATAATAACTCCTTTCACTTCCCAAAGTGAGCCAGTTGGACAATAAATTATATGGTCACCCTATGTGCCCCAATGTGTAGACAGGCGTCAGGAGGGGGGGTGTCTCAGAGTTATTGTGAGGGGCCTGTGAGCTCATACACACATATGCAGTTTCTCAATCAGCAGAGAGAAAAGTAAAGCTACTGCAGGTTGAGTATCCCTAATCTGAGAACCTGAAATCTGAAACGCTCCAAAACCTGGAACTTTTTGAGCACTGGCCTGATGCTCAAAGGAAATGTTCTCTGGAGCATTTCAGATTTTGGATTTTTTTTTTTTTTTTTGAGAGACAGGGTCTCACTCTGTTGCTTAGCTGGAGTAGAGTGAGGTCATCATAGCTCACTGCAACCTCCAAGTCCTGGGCTCAAGTGACCCTCTTGTCCCAGCCTCTTAAGTAGCTGGGACTATAGGCACATGCCACTAGACCCAGCTAATTTTTAAATTCTTTTGTAGAGACGTTGTCTCAAACTGCTGATTTCAGGTGATTCTTTTGGCCTCCCCAAAGTACCAGGATTATAGGCATGAGTCACCACGCCTGGCCTAGCGTTTGGACTTTCAGATTAGGGATGCTCAACCATAAGTATATTGCAAAAATTCCAAAATCTGAAGAAAGAAAAAAGCCAAAATCCAAAACACTTCTCGTCCCAAGCATTTTGGAAAAGGAATACTTGACCTGTATATTTTAAGGGTCTAAGGAGGATGTTGAAGTGAAAGATAAGAATCACTTGAAAATAGGGACACATGGCCTGCAGGACCCAGCCTGCTTACCCAGCCTGCCACTGCCCTACTCACCTTCTTCCTCATGGTCTAGCAATGAGAGACAGTTCATGGTCCCCTGACTCTGCCATGTTGCTTCAGGGCTCTGTGCTTTGGAGCATGTTTCCCTCTGCTGGAAGACACCTGCCCACCACCTCGCCACCCGTTTCCTTCAGCGCTGGGAGACGTTTCCTCTTGAAACCTCCCCCAGCTTCCCCCCACCTCCCATGGAGCAGAGCTGAACCCTCGGTGCCCTGAGCTGCCCTGGCCCCTTCATGCTTTTCTGCCCTGGCGCCCATTAACACTCCACCAGTTGCGTGTGTGTCCCTGGAAGTCTCCCTTCTGGGCTGTGAGTGTCTCCAGGGCAGGACTGTCCTTCAGTTCTGAGCACAGAGACTGGCATAAGGAGAGGAGATGGGAAAATATCATCAAGTGCTTTCATTCAGTAAATATTTATCCATCAGTAACCTTGTTCCAAGCTCTACATTGCAGGGGATGCAGCAGTGCACGAAACCATATCCCTGTAGCCGGGGTGTCACAGCCCAGCCCCCAAATGAATGCAGTGTGAGTGTGTGAACAGATCTATGTCCCATGCATGTGTGTACGTATGTATGTGTGCCTGTTCAAGCAGTGTTCTAGAACCTGTGTTCCTCTCAGGAAGCCAAAATGCTTCAAAACAAATCAGTCTTTTGCCAGGCAGTTTCTTTGTAAATTAAGCAGCATACATCTCCTATCTATATAAAAACAGGGACAGAGAAATCTAGGGAGGCTAAAATAACTTTCTCAAGGTTGCTGAGTTGAGTGGTCAGTCCCCGGGGAGGAGCCCTATGCCTTGGGTCCAGCTCTGCAGGGTAACGCATGGCCTGACCTTGCAGTTTCCCACAGGGCAGCAGCTCCCTCACCTGGGGCTGGGCTTCTCCCTGTGGCTTGTCATCGCTGAGTGTTTGTGAAAGGCAGGGCTGTGTTTGTGCCGGTAACCAGGCAGGGGCTCTTCCCAGAAGCTGGTTCAAGGCCACAGAGGCTAAGCAGAAACCGTGAGCTGTTTGTTGCAAGGCGGGCTCTGTTCTCAGTGATTTATTTGTGAAATTCCTAGAGTGGGGAGGAAGTATATACCAGGTCCTGAGAAGCTTGGCAAATGACAAAGCAAACCACTGAAGCAAGAGAAGAGAAGGAGGGAGAAGGAGAGGGAGAGGGAAAGGAGTGTGGGGTGCAGTGGGGGGGCAGGGTGGGGCAGAAGGAGAGATGCGGATTCTCAGGCTGAGTCCTGAGATCCAGCTTTCAGAGAGGGAGTAAAGATTTTAACTTTTGCCCTCAAAATACTATAAATCAGTCTTATTCTCTCCACCCCTGCTACCCCGCTCTCTCACCCCAATTCATTTCTGCCTTCAAACAACCCTCCCCATCCCAGCTCAGAGGTTTCTCATTCTTTTTTTTTTTTTTTTTAACTCAGAGTCTCACTCTGTTGCCCAGGCTAGAGTGCTGTGGCATCAGCCTAGCTCACAGCAACCTCAAACTCCTGGGCTCAAGCAATCCTTCTGCCTTAGCCTCCCAGGTAGCTGGGACTATAGGCATGCACCACCATGCCTGGCTAATTTTTTCTATATATTTTTAGCTGGCCAATTAATTTCTTTCTATTTTTAGTAGAGATGGGGGTCTCACTCTTGCTCAGGCTGGTTTCGAACTCCTGACCTTGAGCCATATTCCCACCTCAGCCTCCCAGAGTGCTGGGATTACAGGCGTGAGCCACCGCGCCCAGCCAGAGGTTTCTTTCTTATTCTTTCATTCAGAGGTTTCAACAACTTTGGGCTGCCCAGGGATCCCTGTTCAACTCTCCCCCTGCCTGCCTTCGCTACTCTGTGATTATGAATAGGAACATGCTTCAGGTCAAAGAAGACCGTGGGCAAGATGTGGCCTCTGCAAGGACAAAGGAAAGGCAATCACAGCAAATACAGAGCCACAGGGAGAGGACCAAGACGACATGGAGGTACAGAGAAATGCTGGTTGCTGTCAGGTAACCTGAACCCTGAAGCCCAGATTAGTCTGCTGCTGATTGGGTTTGCCAGGGGCCTTCCCCTCCTCCAACACAGCTTCCTGCTGCTGCATTAATCCTCCGCCCTGGCTGAGCCCCCTCCTCCCTAGTGTCTGCTACATGGGCCCTTCCCCTCCCTGGGGCCATTTGCCTCCTCTGAGGGTCCCATACACCCAAATATACTGCAGTGTGAGGAGGTGAGAGTGACTGAGGGTGCTTTGGCTGGAGAGGGAAGATGCACGATGGGACACTCCAGGACAGTAAGTCCCCTCGCTCTCTACTCCAGGAGATGTGCCCACACACAGTGGGATAAGGCCCCCAGCCCAGAGCTGGAGAGCTTTAGGGTGACGGCTGAACATCGGATTCTGGGCAAACCTGACAGCCTCCAGGCCCCTCCCTGCCTTTTCTTTCTCCTTTTCCACTAAGAAACTTCACCCCAGAGCAGATGGGGGGAGGTCTTGGTGCCCAGTAGAGTGCCTAGTCCATGGTAATGCTAAAGGAATTCGTTGAATGAATGAATGATTAAAACATGACTCAAACAGGGAGGACAGTAGAGGAGGACAAAGGAGGTAAGAATCAGGACTGGGCGGAGACTGAGGATAGGGTGGATAAACGACAGAGATTTAAAGGGATTTCGTGTCTTGAGACAGAAAATGTACACTTGCAACTCGTGACTCATAACCATCTGCTTCTCACTGCGACATCTGGCATAAGCAGTTCCCTGGTTCACGTTGTCTGCAAGCTCGAGCTCCATCCCAGGGGCAGGCCTCTTGGGATGGCAGTTAAGAGGAGTGTGGTCTCAAGCTGGAGGAACACTATGATCCAATGCTCTGATGAGGGTAGGTGACACTGCCACGGTCACAGGTTGTTGGGGCAGGGCCCATCTCCAGGTCTGGTTCTTCTAGCTCTACCTGGCCCCCTCCAGGGGATTTAAAGAGGCAGCTTTTCCTGGATAAAGATTGATTGGTGGCCATGACTCATTAGCACATGAAACCAGTCAGACCTGGCACAGCTCTGCCCTCCCTCTCACAATCACACCTTGCCTAGAGCCTCTTCTAACCTATCCTCTATTTCTCCAACTGCTTTGCAACTGCTCTGCCTACAAGCAACGTGGAACCCCCAGCCTTTTTGAAAAGAAGCACTCATTTTGCTTGAATCACCTCAGGGTGGGCCCCTATTTAATTTTAATTCTTTATCTACACCCAAATTCTGCAGAGACTGAGAGCCAAGCTGGGTGTCTCGTGCATTTGTCTCCCCATACTCACAGTACACAGTAGGTGCTCAGTAAGAGTTTGGTAGCAGGAGGAGGTGGGAAAGATGGAGAACAGAACTCTAGGCAGCCTGGTAGCCACGAACTTTATGAGCTTTGTGGGTTTTCTCAGCAAAGCCCTGAACTGGGTGGTCTGGCAAGGAGAAGAACTGCCTTTATGTGCTTGTTAGCCAAGCAAAAAGTGTTTGCTATTAGACCTTCATTTATACTCAAATATGTGCAAAGGACTAAAGCAGGCGCCTAATGCTAAATCAAAATCAAGCCAAATCAAGTTGGTAGACAAGACTTAGGGACTGGGGGCTCCCACTGGAGTGGGCTTGTCAGTCCCTTGCCTTTTAATATTAATTTTCAGAGATGCAAGTGCAAGCTTCCTTCGATAACAATTTATGACTCAATTCATTTCCAGTCTAATTCAGGTATTAAAATCTCATATCCATAAGTAGTCAACAGCAGCTTGTAACATCATTGGCATGTGGACATCACGTGAATTTTTTATTGATGGCTTTTTTGGAGTGGGGTCTACCAAAATCACATATTCAGTTACTTTAATTTTTCAGCTAAGGGGAAAATGAAAAACACAAGTCTTCAAACCATCCTTCAAAGGTGGTGGTTAAGATACTCTTATAAGGTCATAACTAACGGCCAAGAGGATTTTAGAGATTCCCAACTTGCACTTGAAATTTCCCATAGTGCTTCTTGTAATTTCAAGTTCTGTCAAAGGTTGCTCAAAATGCAATTTAAATTTTCATGCACCCACTCATGCACACACACACTGTACGATGCCTGATTACATTTTCTGCATCACTTTTGCTAGGAGTTTGCTTGTGGGATGAGAACCACTAAGAAATCAAGCAACAAATAGGAATCTCATATTCAAATGTTATAGATCTCTAGAATTGCTTTTAAAAGAAAAAACATTACAAAATAAAAATTACCAAGCAAGATAAAATACAAAACACTTTTGTACAGAGAGGAAAATTATTATTAAAGGAAATAATAAGAAATAGAAACAAATTGGAAGCTTTCAGTGTTTGGCTACAATTGTTCCTTGGTATTTAAGGATATTTTGGGAAATAAAATAACATTACTTTTATTTCTTTCCTAAGTTAACTGCGGTAAATATGATGAAGTGGACCAGGCTGGGACTTGGGTTTTAACTGTGATATATAAAGAAGACAGTGAGAAGGAAGGCTCAAAGGAGACTGGACTCTTTTGCAGGGTCTTGGAGGCCTCCATGTTTGAATTTCAGTGGGCGGTAGGAGCCATGGAAAGTTTTTATCACCATCATCATCATTATTATTATTAATTTTTTTAAGAGATTGAGTCTCACTGTGTTGCCCAGGCTGTTCTCAAGCTCCTGTCCTCAAGCAATCTTCAGTCCTCAGTCTCTGAGTTGCTGGGACTGTGGGTAGAAGCCACTGCGCCCAGCCCATGGAAGGTTCTGAAGGAGAAAGAGAGAAGGTGAGAGCTCTGCTTTAGCCTGGTGGAGAGAGGTTGGAGAAGGTAGACCAAAAGCAAAAAGTCAAATTCAGAGGATGTGGCAATAACTGATGTGCAAAATACTGAAGACACTTGAGCTAGGTTAAAGAGGATGGGATCTATGTGGAGGTGCTTGGAAGGCATCACCTAAACTCTTGCTGAATGATAATGGCAGGTTAGTAGGAGGTAAAAGCAGACATGAAGGACAGCTCTGGGCTACCTGGGAGGAGAATGATCAATAGCCCTCCAGTGTTGGGCTGGCCAGTATGGTAGCCACAGACCATCTCTACTGGGCACTCGAAATGTGGCTTGTCCAAATTTCTGAATTGAGAGGTGCTGTTAGGGTACTACACAAACCTATTTCAAAGAGTTAGTACCAAAACAAGAATGCAAAATATCCCCTTAATAATTTTGTGTATGGGTTACATGTTGAAATTGTACTATTTTGGATATATTAGGTTAAATAAAATATATTGTTAAAATTAATTCTACCTGTTTCTTTTTCCATTTTATTTTAAACGTGGCTAATAAACAATATAAAATTGCACGCATGGTTCACATCTCATTTCTTTTAGGCAGTGCTGCTCCAAGGGCTTCCCACTGACTTAGACTCAAGTCCAGTGCCTTACCATGATCTTGAAGGCCCTATGTGATCTGACCTCTACCACGCCTCAACTTGGACCACATTCCCTTTGATCATCATGTGTCCGGCACACTGGCCTTTCTGTTTCTTTTCTTTTCTTTCTTTTTCTTTTTCTTTCTTTTTTTTTTTTTTTTGATATGGGGTCTCACTCTGTTGTCCAGGCTACAATGCACTGATAACAATCATAGCTCACTGCAGCTTCCAACTCCTGGCCTCAAGCAAGCCTCCCACCTCAGCCTCCCAAGTAGCTAATTTGAAAAAAAAAACTCTTTTAGAGATGGGTTTTACTGTGTTGCATAGGCTGGCTTTAAACTCCTGACCTCAAAAGATCCTACCCCCTCATCTCCAGAGTCACTGGGATTACAGGCATGAGCCACCATGCCTGGCTACCTTTCTGTTTCTTTAGCACATCAAGCTTTTTGCTGCCTAGGAGACCTTGCCCATGCTGTGCCCTCTGCCCGTAATATTCTTGCCCTAGATCTTTACCTGGTTGAATCCTTCCACCATTCAGATATCATCCAGTGCAGATGTTATCTTCTCAAGAGGACTACCTCTAACACAGCTCTATCCCTACAGCCCCCAGCAACTCTACCCCAATATTCGATTTTATTTTCCCCAGAATACTTCATCAGCATAGAAATTACCTTGCTAATTTGTTTGTTTAGTGGTTTATTGTCTTTCTCTTCCTGATGACAATTAGCTCCAAGAAAGCAAAGACCTGGTCTTTTGTACCACCAGTGCCTAGCACAGTGCCTGGCACTAATAGGTATTCAATAAATATTTGATGAATGAATGAACTGAGAAACATACAAACATTGAGAAGTGAACGGCGAGTGTCTCAACTATTAATTGCTGTGTAATAAATCATCCCAAAACTTAGTGTCTTGAGAACTGAAACCAGCTATCTCCACACTCAGCCTGGACCATGGGTTACATAAACCGTATCTTACTTTCTGTAGAGGCAGTCTTGCTATGTTGCCCAGGCTGGTCTTAAACTCCTGGCCTCAAGCAATCCTCTTGCCTTAGCCTCCCAAAGTGCTGAGATGACAGGAGTGAGATTACCATGCCCAGCCACTATCTTTCTTTCTGTAGTAACATGACCTCATGCTATTTTTCTGTCTTCATTAGTATGACTTTATTTTTCTGGGAGTCTTCTGCCCAGGTAAATGGTTTAATTTTTCCTTAAAGGAACTTTCCATCAACTCTTCAATGGAAAACATCAACAGTTTGTACCCCAAAATTCTTTGCGTCCTTTTTCTCAAAATCCTAGCTTTGTTGTTTCCATCAATTTTGGACTGTTGCATAGTGATTCTTGCCCAATTTTAATCAAATGACCATATTGAAAGGCTGCCTTAAATCGAGCTTCCAATTGGCAATACATTTTGACCTTCTTTTCCCTCTTGGAACACTGCCAATGTTTGCCAGGCAGTGTTCTCACTTATTGCAATAAGCAATAAATTCAGCTTTGTCTCATCAATAGGTTGCATTGATGGTATTTAGGAGCCAGCTTTTGATAGGCTTAAAACAGCCACCATTTCATTATCTCCCATCATTCTATGGGTTGACTGTGCTCAGTTGGGCAACTCTTCTGCTCCCTATGACGTTGGCTGTGCTGCAGCCATCTTGGGTCTCCACGGCCACAGCATCCAAGATGGCCCCTCACATGCCTGGTGCCTTGGCAGTGATGGCTGGCAGGCTGGGCTCCACGGGGGTGCAGGGGTGACTGGTGTCTCTCCCTCTCCATGTGGCTGCTCCACGTGGTCTCTCCATCAGTGTAGCTTACTTCTTAGATGGTGAATCAGGGCTCCCCAACATGCAAAAGCAAAAGCTCTGAGGCTTAAGGCTTAGGCCTGGAATGGGCACAGCCTTGCTTTTGGCCTTCAGTTCATTAGAGTAGTCACAAGGCCAGACCAGAAGCAAAGGGAGGAGAAAAAACTCCACCTCTTGACTGGGGGAGTGACAATACATTTGCCTTCCCCTTAATGCACCAGAGAGCTGAATTCAGAGACTTAGGCACTTGTAGCCATCATGATCTGAGAAAAGCAGAACCAGGGTTCAGGCAGGGCTGAGAAGGAGGAAAGCCTTCTCCAGCCTCAAGTGAAGTCCTGCGGCTGTTTCAAAATCTGCGGCATGAACAAAGAAGCCAATCGATCCTGGGGTGATCTTTGTAGAGAGATGCAGAGAAAAGCAGAAACTTGTGTCTATGTGCCAGTCTAGCAGTGAGAGACCCAACAAAGACACTCAGGACTTAGGAAGAGGGTAATTAAATGCTGAGCTGAACTGTACCGACTATCAGTATAGCTGGCGTTCGGAAGAGAAAAATATGTTCTCCAAGCTGTTGTCAAAGACTCATTTTAAATAATGTAAACATTTTGGATATAAAAGTAGCACACCATAACTACTTTACAGAGTATTTGGAAATTGGGGGAAAGAAAAAAAATCGTCCATACTCTCTTTCCCTACCACAGCCTGGTGTTCCTCCCAGTCTTATCCTGAGAGTGGGCACTGTGGGGGGCTCTGGCTGTTGGGTGCTCACTCACAGGGTAATGCAGACGACTGCCCAGTCCTTGCAAAGGGATCCAGCTGGGGAGAAGCACAGTGGGTGAGGGTAATTCCCGGGTCTCCTGTTGCCCATCAGCCAGAACACCCCAGACCAGGTTGTGGATGAACTCAGTATGGGTGGGCTCCTGGGCACTTCTTGGAAGGCAGGTCTGGGTGGGGCCCTGGTGAGGACAGCAGGTGCACCAGGGTCTGAGGAAGTGTGTGTGGGGGGAGGGGAGGGGAGGCAAAGAAGAAGGGAGGAAAAGCAAAGACAAAGGAGCAGTGGGGTTCAGGGTGGTGGCAGGATGCTTAGTGCTTATGTCTATTTGCCCACTTGTTTAACGGAGATTTACCGAGCCCCTACATTGTGATGGGTCCTGAGGGTGCAGTGTGGCCACTAGGGACAGCCCACAGGCCCATGTGATGAGCAGTGTGACGGGGAAACACTGATGGCAGGACAGCAAAAGTGAGAACACAACAAAAAGTAAGTCAGGGGCAGGAGGCTCCCGCAGGCTTCTGAGGCAGTAGTCTAACCTGAAGGCTAAGTATTAGCCAAATGCACCGGCAAGGAGGGGGAGCTGGTGACAGGAAGTTTTTCTAGGTGGAAGTAAAAATAAATACAAAGCTGAGAGATTTGGGGGAAAGTTGAAGCAGAAAAAGGCCCAGATGGGAGGTCTGGAGTCCAGGGTTCTAGTTCTGGCTCGCCTCTCGCTAGCTAGGTTCCGGGATGGTGCCGTCAGCGCTTTCCCTCCTATGTGGTTTACGTTCTGTCTCCTGCTAGCCTGGGATCCTCCTGAAGGTCTTTTGCATTTTGTTCATCTCTGCATCCCCGTGGCTCCCAGCCCACCACTGCGCACAGGCAGAAGCTCAGAGGACGTCTGTGGAACGTACAAATGGATGCAAAGCCAACCAGCGCCAGAGACCTTCTCTCTATGCAGGGAACAAATGGATTGCATTCGTTGTCTCTGAATTAGCTTCTACCTCGAACTTTTAAAGCACTTTGCAAACTGTAGAGACGTTTTCAGTAGTTGTATGATCACAGGAACAGCAGCGAGGGACCCTGCTCCTATCTATTGCCCTGAGTGCCAGCCATTTACGAACATTGCCCAGGCCGGCCACACTCTCTGACTGAGCCTTCAGTGGTGGTGGGTGGGCTTTTGCTTTGCCAGCTTTGTTTTACTGACCTTCACGGCTTTAGAGCCACCTCAGGGAGGCCTTCCCTGTCCTTGCACTCTAATTTAGATCCCACCCCCGCTTCCGTCCCCTTCCCTTATAGCATCCTGTTTTGTTTCTTCGCAGTATTTACCATGAGTTGACATCCTCCTCTTCATTTATTTCTTTTTTTCTCCACAGTGAAATGTGAGCTTCTGGAAAGCTGAAGCCTTGCCTCTGGTGCCTGGAACGGTGCCTGGCACAAAGTAGGTGCTGCACTAATCCCATGACTGAATGACCAGCCAGCACCCATGGGGAACTGTTGTGTGGGTCACTGATCCACACTGACACAGGACACCTTTCTCTTCAGGTGCTGTAGCCTGAGCTGCAGGTGACCTGAGGAAGCTGTAGCATCTCTTCTGAAGAAACCCCTCAGATAACAAATGCTCATTTTAATCCACCACAAAACTGGAATGCAGAACACCAGCAGTCACAGGCAGGAAGAAAAGTCTAAACAAATTATATCTGGAAAGTCAGCAACTGCTTTGTGGCTAGGGAGCATTTTGCTTACAGAGATTATATTGATCTTGTGACAAACAGCCACACTATATTTGTGGCTTTTCTGGTGTGGCTTTGCCCATAGCTGGGGCTTTGGAATCACTTGTTACACCCTTATATGCATTTGCCCACTGGTTTCTCTGGGTCACAGTGTGACTTATTCACCTATTAACAGATGACTCTTTTTCAAACTAGCCTCACAAATAGGATCTTCAGAATCTGATACTTTTTGTACTTCTTAAAGTTTAGTATTTATTTTACCATTCTCTCTACATAATTTTCAATTCTGCAAAATCCCTGGTAATTAATATGTGCTGAGGATTATTAATCTTTATGCTTTAAAAAATTCTCTTTGATTGTATTAATTCTGTGTCCTATAAGAGATAGGAAGAAAGTACCTGCAGTTCTCATTCCATGAGAGATTTTAGTTATTTTAGTTCTACATGTTTTACAGCAGCAAGCCAGGGGTGAGAACAGATTTCCAGCAAATTAATTCTGGTTTTTATATATGCAGAAAAAATGCATGGGCCACAGAGATTGTAACTAGTTCATTTGCCCCCTAGCAGGCGCAGGCAAGGGGCATAGAGATTGGCTTTAGTATGGTGCTCATAGCCAGAAGAGGTGGATTCCAGAGACCTTGCCTCTGTCACTTTCTAGCAGTCACTATGGCCAAATCACTTACCCTTTTTGAGCCTTAATATCCACACTGTTTTTAATAAAGAGTTGGGGGCTTGTGAGGAGGGGTGCTCAGTTGTCTTGTTTGTTTTTGTTGAGACAGAGTTTCACTTCATTGCCCTGGGTAGAGTACAGTGACATCATTGTAGCTCATGGCAACCTCCAGCTCCTGGGCTCAAGCAGATCCTCCTGCCTCAGCCTCCTGGGTAGCTGGGACTATAAGCATGCTGCAAAACCCAGCTGGGTTTTTTTTTTTTTTTTTGGTAGAGGCAGCGTCTCATTCTTGCTCAGGCTAGTCTTGAACTCCTGAGCTCAAGCAATCCTCGCGTTCCTGCCTCGGCATCCCAGAGGGCTAGAATTACAGGTGTGAGCCACTGCGCCCGGCCAATATCTACATTTGATATGAGGATAATAATACATCCTACTCACCTGTCTGGTTTGCTTTTGGGATCAAATGAAATGGTGTTTGTGAAAGCATTTTGTGAACTTTATTGTTCAAATGTGAGTTGTTTTTATTAACATCCTCCTTTTCACTACACCAGTACTATACAGCTTCCTGAATGACTTCTGTATGCCAGCCACTGTTCCAGGTGCTGCGGGCACAGAAAAAATACATTCCTTTTCCCCCCTAAACTTGCATAGAGTGGGCTGGGGAGACACTACAGTCTAGTGTGAGCAGTGCTGTGTTCGATGCCCCATGAAGAGAGCAGGAGGGGTGAGAGCAGAGGACTGGAAGGCATCAGGATGGACTTCCCAAAGCAGATGAACCGAGCCACATTCTTGAAGGACACGCAAGGTTTCTGGGTAGAGAAGTGGAGGAGGGGAACTTCCAGCACAGGGACAGAGTGTGCAAAAGGACAGAAGCCAGAGAGCATGGAAGGCTTGGGCACTGAAGCAGCTTTGAGTGCGGGTGGAGGGAGGGCAGGGAATGAGGGAGGAGAGTAGGCCAGGAGCAAATCATGCTATTCTCTGGTCATGGAGGCAATAGGAAGCCTTGGGAAATTTTCTAACAGAGACATGGTTGTTTGGACTGGAGTATGTGAGTGGAGTACGGCCAGTGGATTGCAGGGAGGCAAGCCCTCAGGTGAAGCGATCAGTCTAACAGGAGAAGAAAGCAAAAAACTCAAAACTCTTACATTGAGGCAGTGACAATGTGGCTTAGATTCATAAGACAGGAGCCCTGATTGTTCCTGGTAACATGAGAGATACAGGGACAAGATAGACGGTGGGTTTGAGTAACACACATTGGGCCTAGAAAACGGAGGTATGGCACCCTGTAGGGATGGGGGCCAGTGTTGTGGCATTGAGCCTGAGACATAGACTTTCATGGAAATGTCCTAGGAGCAGCTGAGTCCATGGTTTGGGAACTCAGGAAAGAATTCTGGATTGAAGATGCCAGATTGGGTAGTCATCTTCATCTTCACTGATGCCCATCATGCTAGGGGCAGCTGAGTGGTAAGAGAAAAAGGATATTGATAAAAGGCAGAAGGAAAGAATCTCATGGTGGACATTGAGAAATTTCCAGAGGTTGGAAGAACTCAGAAGAAAGAGCAGAAGAACTCAGCAGAAAGTAAGGAAGGAGGGAATTTCAAGGATGGTCAAAACCTCACAAATGGCCAGGCAGGTTGGCTCACGCCTGTAATCCTAGCACTCTGGGAGGCCAAGGCAGGCAGATCACTCAAGGTCAGGAGTTTGAAACCAGCCTGAGCAAGAGCAAGACCCTGTCTCTACTAAAAATAGAAATAAATTAATTGCCCAACTAAAAATATATATAGAAAAAATTAGCTGGGCATGGTGGCACATGCCTGTAGTCCCAGCTACTCTGGAGGTTGAGGCAGTAGGATTGCTTGAGCTCACGAGTTTGAGGTTGCTGCGACCTAGGCTGACGTCATGGCACTCTAGCCTGGGTAACAGAGTGAGACTCTGACTCAAAAAAAAAAAAAAACCAAATAACAACAACAAAAAAACTTCACAAATGTTGACAGAGGCAAGGACAGAAAAATGACCCTGGCCAAAGTACATCAGTAGAGAGCACGGCCCAGAGCAAGGCTGGCTGCAAGGGTAGGCATGACAGGGAAGAGAGGCAGTGGGGCAGAGAGGCAGTGTGGGCCTTGAGCCAGCTCCAGGTGTTCTTGGTGAGAAAGGAAGAGGGAGGTCCCAGAGTGGCTCTTAAAGATTGGAGAGAAATAAACATGCTTAGATGCTGGGGGGAAAAGGTAAGGGAGGTTGAAAATTTAGGAATAAAAGCAGATGCACTATGGGCCACATCCCTGATAAAGGGGTCTAGGATTCAGAGCAAAGACTCTAAGCAAGGAGGAAAGGATGGAGCCAGGTGACGGTGAGCAAGGGGAAATGTCAGGAGATGGATGACAAGGAGCAGGAAACAAAACAGTGGGAGAGCTAGATGGCACCAGGGACAGATTTTTATCTCAGGAAGGAGGAGCAACTATTTGGCAAAGGTAGGAGGAGGCAAGAACATCCAGGCCAAAGCCGCACCTCCTAACCCATGGCACCCACATCTCCCGGCCACAGCAGAGCCATCCATCCACTAGGCTCAAAAGAAAGGCAGGACCAGGCAATGAGGTCTGGTTCCTACGGCGGCTATAGGGAGAGGGGTGTTTATTTAAAACAGAACAAGTGCCAGAGAGGACAGTGGAAATGTGGAGGTATCCATCAGATGAGAGAAAGCACTGAGTGGAGATCTGGACCCATGCCTGGAGGTTATAGGCTAAACACAGAAACTTGGCTTTTAAAAAATTACATTGAATTTAGCCCAACATCTAGTTAGAAACCGATTGCTATATCTTGAAACAATTGATTACTTGAAATCAAACTCCTATTTTTGAACCAGTGTATGTACATAAATATGACTACAGCTAAGTCTTTGATATAGGAGCTGTGCAAATATTTGAGGCAAGAACAACATTTGAAGTCATCTTTTCTGAAATGCTCAAACTGTCTCAAAATGTCTCTTCTCTAGATGGAAACTCCATGTTTTGAACCCAAAATGGAATCTCAGGGATCACACACAAGCAGTTTCAGAGTTCATCATGTATTATAATATGTTCCCCTCCAAACCGGGCCTCCCCCTCTTGCTCCTCCCCCAACTCTAAAACAAGAAAGCAAAATAAAATAATACAAGTCTTTAGTATCATTGTTTTTTAGAAGCCTGTTCTCCCCTGTGAGGTATTAATGGCCAATTTCATGATGGCTTAATAAAGTAATAATAATAATTAATAAAAATGTAGAGTTTTTGGAGAAATATCTATCCAATCCCACAAATTCTATTTGTATGAGCATAATCATATGGGTCATAATTATGGAACAGAATGCAGGAGAGAAAGACCATGTCCTCAACAGCATTTGTCCTTTACAAATCTGGGGTGCTGGAAGCTTTTCTTCAAGGTTTGTATCCCATCCCCCACCATAGCTCTTTATTGGGTATTTACTAAAAAGAAATGTGTTAAGCACTTTTATACTTATCTATGGAAAAAGGGGAAAGAATTAAATGAAAGCTTATACTAGACATTGCCTTATTTCATCCTGGGAAACAATTCTGGTGGCTATTAATAAATCTTAAATGTCATTTATGGAAGTTGCTTCTGAAACAGATTTGACATACTGCATTTGTTCTCTCTCAGCCCTGTTAAGGAATAATATTTTTATTTTACATTTTTATGTCTTAGGGACAGATTTTATAACAATATAGCTGGTGTGTGTATGGGGAAGCCGATAGAAGAGAAGCTATGTAGCAGAAAACATAAAGTGTGGGGTAATGTTTGTCAATTGCAATAGTGTTTCTCTAGGCTGAAGTTTTTTGTAAACTGGATTTATAAATTTCATGTCTCATGTGGATAACTAAACCAGTAAAGTTAGGTGAACATGAAAGCAGATCACATTTGGAAAAACAAAATATTTAAGAAACAAATAGGGTTCCTTAAATAACATGACTATCATTAAGTCATACTTGCAATTCTAGGGAAAAAATGCATTGATCCCCCATTGATTAAAGACAAATTAAAACTGGAATCATATCTGAACATAGAAAGAATAGCTATAGTAAAGCTTTGTTATTAATTTAGATTCCAATTGGTAGGGCTGTGATCATGGCTTCTCTTATCCTTATTATAAACAAAGATATATAGTATAAATAAGATTGCCAGAGCCATGTTAACCTACTTAAAAGAACAGTCTTTAAATGACTTTAATGCATTAGTTTTATGAAAGCAAGTGCTTTTGTAAACCATGAATTCAGACTCACTGTATTTGCAAAGTTACTGCTTTTTATAATGGATATTTAAAATTTAGATTTTCCACTAATTCAGACTGACTGTCTTGTTTAGTCAGACTAGTTCAGTAAGTTTACTTAATTCAGTAAATGTACTAGTGGGAAAATCTCTAGCTAGTTGGAGAAATACGTTTCCTAAATGGAGAGAGTCTTGATAACCAATGGATCACAGTCTCTTTTTAGAAAAGAAATGGGCAAGTGAAACGAAGAAAAATTTTTTTTAGGATGAAGAGAGAAAGTGGGGGTATTTTTAACTCTTGCTACTCTGATAGCACAGCAAAGGATAGGGTTTCAGTAGCAGATATGTGAGCATAGTCTGTCAATGCCGTCTTCCTTTGATGTGCCACGCAGTGGACACGATTCCCACTAATGTGGCAGGTCTCCAAGAATCTAACGTGTGGCCTATTTTCTTTTAACACTGAACTACAGTGCCCATCCGTCAGGTCTCGGTTTCCACATCTTCAATTGCAGATGGAAATACTTGGCTGTAAAATCATCCCAGGACCTTGGTTGAAAGTTCTCATGTATGCCTGACATAGGTTGTTACAGCCACAGAAGATGTGTTAAACTGTAAAAAACCACAGAAGCATGCTGAGGACAGAGAAACACAGATTATGGAATTGAAAGGACTTCACAGACTTTCTGATCTTCCAGAACTTTCCACTTTGCTGATGAGGAAACTGAAGCCCAGAGAGTTAAGGGGACTTGCCCAGCATCTCACAGGTAGCAGCCCATTTGGAATTAGTACCCAGATTCCCTGACTCCTAGTCCAGTTCCTCAACAACATGCAGGTGATTACGCTTGTTCAGAAGATATTAGGATTGTAAAGTGATTAATCTTGAAGTTCATCATTTGACAATAACTTTTCTTAGGTGAAATTTGACTAGTTATTTACTGTGACAGCAATTTCTATGGTCACAAAACTTAATCATAATTTGGAGGACCCAAAAGTTACCTGTTACAATTTATAAACTTCTTTTGTACCACCATTGTACACTTAATACAGACTAATTCATGGGCTTTTTTGTTTGTTTGGCTTTTTTTTTTCTTTAACCTGTCTTTCCTACCAGAGAGCTTTATAGCTACAGAGGTCATGCTTTTCTTTTCCCTTTATTCTCATAGTGTCTGGTTCAATAATTATTGAATGAAATTCAGAAACTAAGGAAGAAACAGTGGTCCTTTCATAGGGGGCCTGATGCCATTACAAGCAGATCCTGAAATCACTGGGCATAGGCCAGGGGTGGCTTTCTTGTCTGGGGAACATCTCTCACTGCAGTTAAGAATCCTAATGACACTTGATACACATTGAGGGCTTATGTGCTACACACCATTCTAACTGCTTTAGGTGCATTTACTCATTTCATTCTCAAGACCCTGTGAAGAACTACCCTCCTGAGCCCTAAGTTACAAATGAGACACAGAGTTACAAAACTCCAGCACAGAGAAGTTAAATAATTGGCCTTGGGCTCAAAAACCTAAGCAACCTGGAACCAGATCATGTGCTTCTAACCCCTGCAGTAAACCAAGGACCAAAGCAGATAATGTGTCCCTCTTTTTTCGACCTCTAAACCAACTTGCATATTTGGAAATTTTAAGTAAAACCCTATGGTGGACTTCCTGAAATTCCCCAAGCTAGACCTATATATTTTCATCTCTGCGTTTTTCCTCACCTTCCTATTCCTAACTCTTCCTGTTGAACTCATGTTTCACCTCTCGTCTTCAAGTGCCAAATCTCTGAAAAAACTTCCCTGGCCTGGTTTCCTCTAAGCAAAATTAATCTCTCTGTTCTAGGTGCCCTTTGTCTAAACTTCAGTTTTGGCACTTAGCACATCAAGCCTGGGATGAGTCACTGTGTGTTTGTCTATCTCCTACCTAAACAGCCTGGTGTGCGCAGGAGCTCTGCCGGAATTAGCGTTATCTTCTTAGCGCCTGCCGCAGGCCAGCTGGGCCCTTAGTAGGTGTTCAGGGCTTCTAGAAATGAGATTCTTAAAAAAAAAAAAAAAAAAGTCCAGAGTCGCTGTCTGGTGGCAGGGCCTTTTTTGGGGACGACTCTGTGGGCTGAGATGTCCTCACCCCGCCCCTCCCTGCCCACTCCTGCCCTGGCCTGGCCTACCGCCTGGCAGTGCTCTGCAGGCCGCAAGGGCCTCCAGAGCCCTGGCACTGGCCTCGGCCCAGTTTCCCCGGCTTCTAAATGCGGCCCGGAGCTACCGGGGGAACTGGAAAAACACTGGCAGGCGGCCCCACCCCCAGGCCCCAGCGGGGCCGGGCGGCCGCATTTCTGTGGCTTGGGCCTGCTGCTTGGGAGGCGCTGGGGCCTGGGGCGGGGAAGCGGGGGAGGCGGCCGGGCGCGGGCGGCGGCCTGCCTGTCAGCGGGAGCGGGCGCGGGCTCGTGTGTCAGCGGCTCCCTCCTCCTCCTCCCCCCGCCGCCGCCCGCCCGCGCGCCCGCCCGCCGGGCCTCCGGGCCTCCCGCCGCCGCCCGCTCCCCCCGCGGCCTGGCAGGCTGCCGGCTGCACAGGCGGGGGTTCGCGCCGTTCTCACGACCTCTCAGGTTGCCTGAGCTCATCTGGGAGCTATTCATTTCCTGCCAGAAAGCAGCCGGGCCTGCTAAGCAAACCACCTTGGCCGCAGGGCCGCCGGGCCGGCCGGCGTGGCTGCCCCGGCCTGCTCCCGCCCGGGCCGTGGGCCCCAGCGGCCTCCCTGGGACCCCCGGGCCGCCCTGGCGGGCGCGCGGCAAGGACAGCTCGTCCGCCCATCTGGTTGCACTTAGGAGCCGGGGAGGAAGCTAGCCGCGGGTTGTTACTGGCCAAGGGGTGTGGGAAAAGTTAATTGACTTTAATGACAGGTTTCCCGGGACGGCGGTGACGATGAGGAGGTCCAGTTAAACCCCCGAGTCCCCACTCCAGAAACACGTGAGGTGGGAAGGGGCGCAAGGAGGGGCAAGCCTCCGAGTCGCGCTAATGCACCGCTTGGAGAAGGCTCTAGTCTTGACCGAGGAGACCTCACCCCGCCTTCCAGTTCGGCGCCCTTCCCGCTCCGGATGCTGCTGGAGACGGCGGGGGGCCGGGGCCCCGGAAGGTCTCCATTGAGAGGCTAATGCGCGCGGCAGCCGAGGCCCGCGGCCCGCATCCGGACGCAGAGCTTGGAGCTGTGCCTTATCTCCCAGATTAATCAGCACTGCCGGGGGCGAGGGAGAGGGGCTGCTGGGTGTGCCCTGAGGCCGTTTAATTAGGCCAGGCCCGGGGGACCTCCTGGGAGGCCAGATTGAAGTTGCCTTTAAAGCTTCGCCTCTCTCCCAGCTAGTTACTTCAGAAACAGCCAGGGTGCAGGAGGGTACTGTGTCCTAGATATAAATCCGCTCTTTGTATGGATTTGTAAATGTCCCAGAGAAAAAGAAATGACTTATCCAAGGTGACAGAGTGAGTTTGGGGGTATAGCTGGGACAAGAACCTAAAAGTCCCCATGGGAGCGCCTCATCTAGTAGTCAATACCCAAATTTCAGGAAAAAAAGAAGCATGTTATTTTCAAATCACTAATTATTTTCCCAAAGCCTCCAGATTTTACTTACTTTCCTTTGATTTAGTCCCCCTCCCTAGTAAAGTATCTATGAAGGTATTTATGTATTTTTGGTGATATTAATAAAAATATTTTTTCAGTTGTTCCTCTTCAGCATAGGTAAAGACAAATTTAATTTTCAACTGGTGTGGAGATTGCTCTGTGTTTTTCTTCTGTGAATTTTCTTAAAAAACCAATGTAAAAGGAACTTCGTTTATAAAAATGAGACTCTGTGGTCTGGATTATTTCTACCGGGACAGTTAAAGATTCCTGGTGGGGCCAGAGGACAGGCTTACCAAATGAAGCATTTTAGCTCGGGTTGGGTGTCTTAGCGGAGCAAATGTTACGTTTGTGTTTAAACAAGAGGGGAAACGTGGAAAAGTGATGTGATAAAGAAGTGTGTGTATTTCTTTGGTGGAGGGTGTCCTGGACACCTTTCATGTACACAAAATAAGGCAAGTGGAGGCCAAATTCAAAGAAAGTACCTTTTAAACCTCTCCCTCTGGGGCAGAAGCTGGGTCCGAGGTATTTGAGTAGAACGACTGCTGTCTGCTAGATCATTCCTACAATAGAGCCACTCTGCACACTGGCCTGTGGGAAAGGCCAGAACAAGGCGGGGTAGAGGTAAAGCTTTTGAAACAAGACAGAAAATCGTTGGCTTTATCTTTGTTAGGAGAGCTTCAAAGATTGATCTCTCCCGCCTCATCCTTCTCCTCCCAGAAGCCGTTCTAAGAAAAGGGGGGTGGGAGTGGGCTGGCGGGAGGGGCCAGGGTGGGGAGGAGGA
Source organism: Mirza zaza (assembly GCA_008750895.1). Lineage (NCBI taxonomy): Eukaryota > Metazoa > Chordata > Mammalia > Primates > Cheirogaleidae > Mirza > Mirza zaza. The sequence goes on along the minus strand of VSMD01121512.1, from coordinate 43,840 downwards.
CTGGCCGGCGGTGGGGGAGGAGGGCACGCCCGCCAGACCCACAGCGCGGCTGATGTGTCTGGTCTCGCAGGGCTCGTGGTTTTCATTTCCCCAACACCTGGATGCAGTCAAACACCTGGCCAAATCTGACAAAATCTGACAAGCCTTTGTGATGGGATTTGGAAGAAATTCCCTGCAGATCCTGGCACAGTTTAAAGCTGTCCGCTTTGAGTTAGGACTTGTTAAGGAGGGTTATGTGAGCTGAAACCCGAGACAACCCTTTTGCTTCTATCTGGAGCCCACATCTTGCCTGGAAATGGGGCATGACCAAGCGAAGGGGTCGCTTGCTGTTTGTATTAAAAGGGGAAGATGGCCTGTGTGCCTGCCAGTGCGGCCCCCACATGCTTTCTCTATTAGAGTCAAGCACAGAAACTTATCAAAAACACATGTCTGGTGTTAATCATCTGGGCTCAGGCTCCCCTTGGGAGTCTAACTAGCTGTCCCTTGGCAGAAGGAATCTGTTGACCTTTTCAGCTTGCTTGAAGAGGGTGCAGAGAGGCATTTCAAACTTTTGGGTGCTAGTGAATGTCTAGCTGCACCTAATTAAGGAGGACCCCTTCCCCAACACTTGAAGGTTGCAGTGATTGTTTTTACTTTGGATGTTGGTGAGTTACCCAAGGAGAGTAAAACTGCAGGAGCCACCCTTACTGTACAATGGGCAATGGGATTGGATCTGTTAACTTCATGAATTCAGTCCTGTTCAACCTTTCTCAGGAGCCAGTAGAATAAGAACCCAAGACTTACCCAACTGCAACTTTAAAATATTTTTTAGAAATCCTTCAGAGATTGACTAGGAGTTTATCAAGGAAGCCATATTAGACATATTCTTATAAATTAAATGGAATTTAGTCTTTTTAGTTTATGGAGGGTTGGTAAAAGGTTTGATGGATTTTTAAAAAATGTTCTTTTAATAACAAAAGAGCTAATTGCCAAATTCACAGATTACCTGTAATTCAAATTCCACCCAAGGCCTCTTTTTATATATTCTCAAATAATTAGTTCTAAGACATAAGAAAGCCTTCACTTTTTTCCTTTTATTATATTTTCTCAAATAAACTTCCCAAAAGGAAGATATTTTAAGAGCATTTTCAAACATCTTTGGCATCACATAAAAAAGAAATCTCGTGTAAAAAACGAAATGTCATCTGAACTTTTATAATACAAAGGCGCAATCCAATATGAACATATAAAATATATACAAATATAGTGCATGGTCAGTCACTTAATACAGCTCTCTACAAAAAAGTAACTTTTTAGAAACAAAACAAAAAACCCCAAAGTAACCACTTAATCACAAAAGTCTTCTTCTCTCCTGGTATCCAGGTTCCTGTTTAGTGTCCGGAGGGAAGAGAGATGGGTTGGGGAATTTAAGGGGCGGGGTGGCCTGAACCTCTCAGTTCCGCCACGGCCTCCACATGGAGTCCGCCGTGAGCGAGGAGCCGCTGGAAGGCGACACTGCGTTGGGGCCCACGGAGGTCCCACTGTTGCTTGTGTACACGGGGATGACAGGGCCGCTGTGCGCGAAGGCCCCGTTGGGGATGAGGAAGGCAAACTGGCCGTCAGGAGCCGGTACCACCTGGAAGCCGCCGAACACCTTAGCCGCCTCTCCAGCCTGGCTGCCCAGCTTGCAGGGCGCGCCGCCGGGAGGGGGCGCCGCGCCCCCGGGGATAGGCACGAGCGGCGGCGGCGGCGCGAACGGCGCGTGCTGGGGGCCGCCAGGTCCTGGCGGGGGCGGCGGCGGCGCCTGCAAGGCGGGGTGCGGCTGCCCGGGGTAGGTCATGGCGTTGATCTGGGTCATGCAGTTGGCCAGGTGGCCGAGCAGCCGGGTGCGCACCTCGGTGTTAACGCCCTCGCACGTGGACAGGAAGCGGGTCACCTCGTTCATGCACTCGCTGAAGCCGGCGCGGTACTTCCCCAGCACGCTCGGGTCTGTGCTCAGTGCGGCTGCGGGCCAGAAGGAGACAGCCGGGTCACTGAACGGCCCTGGCCCGGTGGCCACTGTCTCCCGCCCTGGGAGGTCCCTGTGGCGTGCCTCCCTGACCACGCGCCCGGGAAACTGCCTCCAGCTGGGAGGGTGGGGTGGGTTTAGAAAACCCAGCCACCTCTCCGCGCTAGCGTGGCGACCGAAGCCGAGACACTCCCTCCCCGTTCTCGGTCGCTCCATTTAAACCGATCTTAGCCCTAGATCTGTCGCCCCCACCCCCGCATACTGTGTGACCTTGGGCAATGCTCCCCAATCCGCCCCCGGAGCCTCATTTCCCCTTGTGTAATGGGGGAGGGGAGAGTGCTAAACCGGTTAACCTCCAGGCTCCACGCAGCTCAAAACCGCCACGGTGCTGAGTCCTTTCGCCCCTACCCGCTTCCCCCACAGCAGAGCCGCCCGCCACCTCGCGGCTACAACCCCTCTTCTTCCCTTTCCGGAACAGTAACAACTTGGAGTTGTGGCTATAAATAAGCTCCAGACCGTGGGAACGCGGGAGTGAGCCAAGGCAGTAAAATGTAGCTGAATGCCTCCCACAGCCACGGACGGAAGTCTGGAAGAAATCACCGCAGGGCGAGAGGGACGCCCGCAGAGGGAGACGCGGCGAGCCGCCCTCACCCGTCATCTGCGCCCGCTGCAGGTTCCGGAGGTGCTTCACTGTCATCTCCAGAATGTCCGCCTTCTCCAGCTTGGAATGCCGCGAGCTCTGCACAGAAGAGGAGGCAAGGGAGGGAAGTGAGACCCCTGTCAGTCGCCTTGCAGTGCTGAGGGGTCCCTTCTGGCCGTGGCGCCGATGTTTCGACCCCGGCCCTCCCGCCTAGGAGAACGCAGTGGTGGTGGGTGTTACATCCCTCAGGCTGGGGGTTTCACTCTTAGTAGCTGAGAAACAGTATTCATTTATTTATTAAAAAGGAGCAGCATTCCCCACTTACATCTTTCTTAAGAGCATCCAAAATCAGTGTTTTCAGCTGGCTCAGACTTTCATTTATTCTTGCTCTTCGTCTTTTCTCCATGATAGGCTTTGATGACTGCAAAGAAATAAAAATAAAAGGGCCCTGAGTTCCTATGGGATCTGCCATTTCACCCCAGGGATTCAGGAGAGAAAGGAGCCCCGCAACCCCTACTTAATTTGGGGGGGCTGCGGAGAGATACAGGTACCGCCCTTACCTTTCTGTGCTCAGATGCTGTCTTTGGTTTATCCGGTGTCGTGTTGACACTGGCTGGGGTAGCAGCCACCGGGGACGAGGAATTTTTCTCCATTATATCAGCTGGCATTTTCTTTCTTTCTTTTTTTTTTAATCCCTAGAGAATTTTATTTTTGGAGTCCTTCACAAAAAAGAATTTTTTGTTTATGTCCCTTTTACTTGAGACTTTACAAAACTACTGAGCAAGTGCTGAGGGTGTATTATAATATTTTATGGCTACTTGGTGATCAGTAGCGCTATTCCAGGACCAAGGAGAGAGGTAGACGGGGGATTCCGCTGTTATCAGCACCAGCTCCGGATCCTGTGTGATCCCCAGGCCCTGGCGGCCTCTATATATATCTGGGACTGCACGCGAACGGCTCGTGTGAAACTTCCCAAACTTTCTTTCCCACAGTAACTTTCAGCCAATGGGAGGAGGAGACACGCGGCACCGCTCGTGGACCGCGCCCCCCCATTGGCCGCCAGGCACAAGGTCTGGCGGCCAATGGCGCGCGCCTGAGCCCAGGGCACCGGAGGCTACAACGTCAATCAGAAGGATTTTAACCCTTTGCTACTCTTCCTTCTGGGCTTTGCTTTAAAAGAAGATTTCTCCGCTTTGGTTTTACTTTAGTCTGTTTCTTTTGGGGCCAGGGTGTTTGCTTTTTATTCCCTTTCCTATATGTAATAGAACCGATTTGATTGTAATACATTCATTTGAAACATTTTAAAAACAGGTATAAAACGAGAATAAAAGATATTAGCAGTGGTTAAAAGGGAGGAACTCGGCGCAAGGGTGTGAGTTACCGACACTTATAAGTGATTTCCCGCTCATACTGTACATTCAGGGGGATAAAGGTACTGCGCAGAAAAAAAGACAATTTTTTTTCCTTTTTTGCATGCAGAAAAAGGAAAACTTGCCTTCCAACCCTACATTTGCAGGCTTTTCGGAGCAACGTGGTTCTTGAATGCTCGCCTCCACCCCAATCTCTTATTTTTCTGCAGTTGGGGACGTGGACCCCGCGTTTCCCCAGGAAACAGCCAGAATAATTTCCAACTGAGTAGAAAGGAAATGGAATTTCAAATGAAAAATGGACAAGGGGGGCTTTGATGGCAATGCCTCAGACACGCGCGCGCTCCTTCACCACCCTTTCCCTTTCCACTTAGAGGCTCCAGGTTCCCCGGCACCTAGAGGTGGCCTCTCCCTCCTAGCCCCGCGGGCGGCGGAGGCAGCCTCGGCACCCGGCGCCGCGGGCCCTTTAAGAGCCACACCAGCCGAGCTGCAGTTTGACATCAGCCGGCCTGCGAGGGCGCGCCTGGAGCCGGAGCACGTGCCAGGATGTTTTATTGCCGCCGCGGCTGCGGCCTGGCCGGGAGGATGTGTGTGTGCGTGCGTGTGCGAGTGTGTGTGCGCGCGCCCCAGGGGCAGGGAGGCGGGGGGCGGCGGCGGGCGGCGGAGAGCGGGGGCTGGTTCCTGGTCCCCGGGAGAAGCCAAGAAGGTAAATAGCAGCTGCTGTGCTCGAGCCTGGGAAAACCCCGCCCCCTGCGCCTGGCCCGGGCTCATTGGCGCGCGCTGCGTGTGGGGTGTGTGTGTGTGTCCGGGGCCCCCGCCTCCGGCCCCGCCGGGCCAGGAGTCCGAGGGGGCGGCGGCTGGGAGCCGAGCCCCGGCGCTCACCCCTTTCCCCCACCCCCACCTGCCCCGGCCAAGGTCAGCTCTTCCGGGCGGGGAGCGCACGCCCGGGGTGCGGAGTGGGGAATTATTCCAACCCCCACTCCCGCCCCCAACTTCGGGCTTGGGGTTTTAACTCGGCCGGCGACCTCACTAGCAACAGCCGGGGGAGAGAAAGGGGCCTCCTTGCTTGCTCCCTGCCCCCGCCCTTCCTCCCCCCGCGGGGCCCTGGGCGCCCGCCGCGGTCACGAGATGCCTGACCGCACTTAGGAAGCGGCCGGGTCAGCCTCCTGCCTCCGCTCGGCGGCTGCGGTTAGAGCGGCTTCGCGCTGCCCGCCCCTCACCCGGCCCAGGGCGGCGGGCAGCTCCCCCTCGCTGCGCCCGGGAGGCCGCCGGCGGGCGGCCGGGAGGAGGCGGGCGGCGCGGGCGGCTGCGTGCTGCCGGCTGGCCGGGCCGCGCGCCGGGAGGAGCCGCCGCCGCCGCCGCCGGGTGCCACGTGGCGGGCGCCGGGCCGGGAGCGCCAGGGCTCTGGCGGCGGCCTCCCTGGGGGATTTGCCGAGCGGGGCGGGCGGCGCGCACTGCCCGGCCGGCGGCCGCCTCCCTCCTGCCCGGGCCGCCCGCCCCCGGGCCCCCACCCCAGCCGCCAGGCTCGGCTCCCTGCTCTGGCGGCTGGGGCTGCCTGGGAGCCGCGAGTCTCGTTTGATGTCGCCCCCGCCCCCTCAGCCCTTCCCGCGTCCCGGAGGCCTGGCACACATTTCTCAGACACTTCATTCCTTCCTTCCTCCGAGCTCCCCACTGAGATAATGTTGTCAATGATTTCACCAGATCTCCTCCCGGATGGGATGCAGTGGTTCCCGACTTAGGGTGACCTTGGGCAAGCCCCTCTTTCTTTCGCTATGGAAGGCACGCTCAGTGCCAGACTCTGTGTTAAACCCTGTGATTACCACTGTGAGAGATACAGTGGCAGCCTACAGGAGGTTTACGGTCAACTGCGGGGGCAGACAGCCGCTGACTGTCTGATAGATGAGGGGGCATTCCTCTATTTTTCATTTCTGTTAGGGTTTAGATGATGGCCTGACAGATCAGGAGAACCTAAACATAATATGAAACCACACCTGTATGGACAACAGTATTGCTGGCCCATCTGGAGTTTCAGGAATGAATAAGAGGGTTACTGCCCTCAGGAAGCGCACAGCTTAGAGACCCATATACTGGGGAGTACAGCTGACATCTAGGTATTTCCCAGGAGATTCCTGCGGGAGACCTTAGGTTCAAGAGAGAGAGTTACATGTCTAGTTAGAGGTAAGATGCTATGAAGGTTCAGGAGAATTAAATACTCCCAAGTTGGGGTACCTTGGAAAACTTCCTGGAGGAGGTGGCCTGTCTACCTTAAAAATAGGTAGGATTGGGTGCTGGCAATGTGCTGAGTCATGAGGGCTGGGTAGGACGGAAGTACCCATGGCATCAAAGGCCAAGACTATGGCCGGGCGTGGTGGCTCACGCATGTAATCCTAGCACTCTGGGAGGCCAAGGTAGGTGGATCGCTCAAGGTCAGGAGTTCGAAACCTGCGCAAGAGCCAGACCAGTTTCTACTAAAAATAGAAAGACATTAATCGGCCAACTAAAAATATATAGAAAAAGTTAGCTGGCCATGGTGGCACATGCCTGTAGTCCCAGCTACTCGGGAGGCTGAGGCAGAAGGATTGCTTTAGCCCAGGAGTTTGAGGTTGCTGTAAGCTAGGTTGACGCCTCAGCAATCTAGCCTGGGCAACAGAGTGAGACTCTATCTCAAAAAAAAAAAAGGTCAAGACTCTGGAACTTGAGATCTTTATTCAGGGGACGTGGTCTAGAGTCCAGGCTGTGTGGAGGTACTGGAGGAGGAGGCTTGAGGCCATGTCTTGAGCCCTGTAAACATCTTGCTAAAGGACTTTTGACCTTTAGACAATAGTGAGCCACAAAATGTTCTTGAGTGGGGAAGGGACATCAGTGTTCCCCTTTAGAAAGATGGCTCTGGCAAAAGTGTGGAGAGTGGATTGCAGGGTTTGGAGGCACAGAGGCCAGTCAGGAGGTTTAAGCTAGTAAAGAAGGTTCCTAGGTGACAGGTGCAGGCTGACGCCCAGAAGCACCTGCCTAGATCCAGCTCACTTGGGCATTGACTGCACATTGTCCAATGACCTGAGTTCAACAGAAACCTGCCTACCCTTTAACGCAATGTTCCTCGTTCCCCCACCACTCCACTAGGAGTCTAAGGAATCATTGGGGCTCTGACCATATTAACCTTCTAAGCTTCATTTCCACCTTCCGGGAGAGCCCTTGAGTCTGCAGCCAAACATTTACCTCATTGCAGGCTTGGTTTACTCACTCTTGCCCCTTGGGCTACTCTGGGATTTTTTTGTGTTTTCTTAACACACTGCAGAGTGGGCTGTGCCCTATCATGTTCAGAAGAAATGATGAACAATGCCTCCTTTGTTGACCTGCAACCTGGGCCCATAGGGTAGGACTTTTCTCTCTTATTTTAAACAGATGGAAAAGTGGCGATGACAGAAAATTGTCTGTTGCTTTTGGAAAACGTGGAGTTTTCCTGTGTGTTTAAAATCCTGTTGGTGAAAGGTGATAAGCCTGTGAAGTTACCTTTCTTTCTGCCATCTCCCCAATAAGCTTTGCAAGCTTCTTAAAATGCTTCTACTCAGCGTCTGACTTTTAAGAAACTGCACAGATACACTGACCCAGATTCTTCCAAGGAAGTAAACCCTTCCCAGGGAAGCATGTTAACCCTTTCCAGGCCCCCCGCACCCCAAATCTTTCAGAGCCAGTGCTTCCTTCACAAAGCTCTGCTGTGACATTCCCTGCTGCCTGCTGTTGGGCCCTAATTTCCTAGCAGGGGATGCCACCCCTGTCCCCTCTAAGAGACTTTTTCATCTGATTCTGTTCCCCCTCAGGATTTGGCGCCCTGAAGGCGCATGGAGAATGGAATATAGTTTCACTGCAATACCTAAAGCAGCTTCATGGGTCAAATAGTTAATCAGCAACTTGTTTATTGCCACTTTAGGAGTGCTTAGCCTGGCAGAATGAGCAAGTAACTTAAAACACACACACATATGCACACATTTTTAGATAAAGGGACAGAGGGCTCAAGTAACCAAAAATTAGCCATGAATTTGTCTGGACCGAAACAAAAAATTTCCATGAACTCTCTAGTTTTCCACTCTAACCCATTCAAGAGGGAAGTTTCTTGCAAATGTGCTCATAGATTATTTTTTAGTATTCTTATCCTGCGCAGCGAAAATAGGACCAAGTTGGTGCTCTCTCCACCCCTTCTCAAATGGGGGAGTAAGTTTCCAAACTCAAGAAGAGGCTTTGGGATTTGGAAAGCTCCTCTTAGAAACAGTCTTTATTTTTCAGTCATCCTCTTCCCCTGCCCAAAGCAGAGAGAAAATCGAACCCTGCTCATCAGTGGAGGTCACTTCTTTGATCACACTGTGATATCAGCAAAACACAGTAACTCTCCTACTTTGTATCATGCCCAATAAATACAACCAGGGGCTTGTGTGTCTCATTCCTCCCCCACCTCCCCGCCCTCACCCCAGGAGGGCGATTTCTCTGTCTTATTGTATCACCTGTTTACTTTTAAACCATAAGACAAATAAACTGCGTCTCTAGTGAGACTCCCCTTTGTCCTTTAGGTATCGGAATGGTTTGTGGGTTTGGTTTAAAGCTACAGAAAGGAGTGAGAGAAGAAAAAAGGTATTTTGCCTGAGGACCCAAAGCTTTTTTTTCCTTTTCCTCCGCTTGACTGACTTTCTCACACTCAGATTCCCTCCAGCCTGCCAGAGACGTGGTAGCTGCCTTGCCAAGAGCTATCCTGGGAGGGCTATTGAAAGAGCCTTGAGTAAGTACACACAGGGTGGATTTTCTCCTCCCCTCGGTACCTGCTCCGCACCTGTACGGGGAGCAGTCCCACACGTATCACCTGATCGCAGCCTTTTCAGAGACCGTGAGAAAAATAAAGCCCAGGATAGAAGAGACATGTTTGTCGTCTCTCCAGGGCTGCCGCCAGCTTCCTGCAGACCAAGTGCCCAGAAACAGCACATTCCAGGCGAGTCGTGCACACGTTTGCCTGTGCACGTGCCGGGTGGGGGCATGGGGAAGGGATGGGAAGCTGGAGATCACCTTTGTACTGACCACCTCGCTGCCTGCTTCCTCTGGCATCTACCTGGCTGGTAGTTTTATGATCCTTTATTAGAATCATTATCATAGTCTTTCTAGATAAGACTCTATATATACTCAGCGCAGAATTCATAACCAGGATTTTTTTCTTCCTGTAAAGACCCTGAAATGGAATTTCAAATTATGTCTATATATGCATATTTAGTAGGAGCTTAATAAATATTTTTCAAATGAATGAATGAATACATCATTTTTTCCTGAGGAGAGGGTCCACAGCTTTCAGCAGAAAGCTTTTTGAGACCAAAAAAGGTTAAGGAAAGCCAATCCAGGCAATCTCTGCTTACCAGTGGGTACTCTAAGCCCTAGAGAGGGGAAGGGACTTGCTCAACATAAGGCTGGGGGCGTGTGTGGGGTGTATGGTAGGCAGAAGCCAGCTTAGAGCTCTTTCCATCACACGGCAGTGCTGTGGTCCTTGGGTAATTTTAGGTTGGCTTTATGGAGTTATGATCATCACCAAAGCCTGCATGTAAAATAGACACGTTAATAAAGATACTATGAATTTCGGCAGCTTTCCCCCCTTAATTCTGAGGCATTTGAGCGGCTCTGCACCTAATTTTTGGATGGAGAAAGGGATAGGCAAGAAAGCAAATTGCAGAGAAAAGAGGACTCAGGGATGCTTGGAGCAGGAGCCCTGGTTGCCATGCACAGGCATTAGAAACGACTGCAACTCTGCATTCCATCTTTGATAAAAATGAGTTGCTACTTCGGAACAAAACGCCTGGTTGATTCCTGGCCAAGCTGGGACCTCGCACTGCAAGGTGGGGGTAGGGGCGGAAAACAGAAGCTTTCAACATTGGCTAATAGCAGCCTGTGATGCTTTCCCTCCCCATCCCCCAACACTTGATTGGAGCCAGTGAGACCAAGGGAATGTGCACTTTTCTAATGGGCTCTGAAAGAGGATGGTTGCCAAGAAAGCCTTTCCCAGTGGGGTGGGGGTGGGGCACCCTGGAATGGCTTAATTCACACATTTGGCCCTGCCACAGCCGTGGTGGTGGGAAAGCTCTAAATGTGATCTTAGCTAACCTCCTAACCTCTGAGCAGGGCTTCAGCGAGGCAAGCCTGCGAGCCCATGGTGAAGGAGGGCATTCCTGAGGGATCATAGGGATGCTAACTTGCACCCCTGCGCATGAAAGGCCCAGAGCTGTGCTAGGGCTGGGGCATGTGGGGGCAGGCCCAGGGACCTCAGGAAGGCCCAGGAATGTGAGGTGAAGCCTAGCCTCTTTAAAGCCAGGGCATGCATTTATTTGGCTTGCCATTAAGCTGCTCAAATTGTGACATCAGACCAAATTTCTGCAAAAATCAGAACCAAAAAAATCTTAGCTAGCCAGGAAATCCATTTGGTCAAAGTTAGGACTTGAAAGTGATATGGGATGAATATATACAACATATCTTTAATTATAACCATCATTATTACCATCCCTGCATTATCTCACAGATTACAGAAAGGTGGAGGCTGGGCGACAGGGCAAGGGACCTAAGAAATCAACAAGTCAGCCCACTCATTTAATGCATGGGGAAACTGAGTCCAGGAAGAAGTGACTTATATGAGATCAGCTTTCCCAGAGAGGGAATAGCAAACGCAGAATTAGGCTCATGTTTCTTGCCTGCCAGTCTGGAAACTCTCCGCACTGTATTTGTATATAAGAAAAACATTTTGAAATATCATCTACAGCAAGTGAGTACCATTACCACCAAAGGCGAATTTTCTAACTGAGAAACGAACCTATCTGCTGGTAGTGTCATAGATCACGGTTAAATTCCAGGTTGATTGCACTGTGGTACTCTCTTGGATTTGTTCATCACCCTATATTCCTCTGGAAAAGAAGAGATCTTGATTTCTGAGTTCCAGGAGATAAGGAAGCCTTTCTCTCAGTCAACCAAACCAAGCCAAACCACACATTCTTTCTTTTTCCTTATGGTTGCCAACCTGTTTCCCTTATCTGTGCCCTAAGTGGAAGATTAGGGGAGAGAATCATTGCAGCTCCCAAATCTGTGCTCCATCGATGCTAAGCTTTTATCTCAGGACCAGGGAAGACTAGATGCCATGGCTACAGTGAAATGGTAAAGCACCAAGACACTGAGCTGCTGGCTGACTTAACATTTAGAAGAGGGAGAAGTGAGAAAAATCATTAATTTTTCAAGCAGTTGAGAGATGATGTTTGCATATGAAATACATATTTTCCTTTTAGATATCAGACATGGAGAACAAGAGAAGGTAGTCCAGGCAGCTGCCACAACTGTAGCTCGAGACTCTGATGGGTTCTAGGATGGTTAGGACCTTCTGGTCTCTTCCACAGGGCTGGAGGTACCTGTCCTCTACCTCGTAGTACCTGACAGTTGACAAGGCACTTCTGAGTCCATTACAACATTTGACCCTCATAACAGCCTTGTGTTCTAGACTGTCTAGAGTGGAAGGACTTTGGTGGACAGCCCAGAGAGGGATTATGTGGTCAGTGCAGGAGACATTTGGCTGGAGCATGGGTTGTTAGGTGGACAGGATATAGGATAGACAGGCTTTCTGGAAAAAGTACTTCTAGAGAGATAAGGCAGGGCAGGGAGCTTAGAGGCCAGGAAAGAACTGACTTTTCTTTCTCAGGGAGAGCCATGGGCATGAGTAAGATTTCCAGAAACTAGAACAGAGAGGACTAGGGAGACGCCTGTCTATTTGCTATAGAATGTCAGTAATCCAGAGGACATATCTTTGGAGGAAGCGACAAGGAGGGAAAGTCCTTTCTTGTGGAGGAAAACTAGAAGGGAGACATGAGGGGAAGGAATCCCACTTAGCAAGATGACTGAGCAGGTGCTGGAAATGATCCAGAGAGGTGACAGCCTAGGCTGCCCTGAGCTGAAGATAGAGCTGCTTAGTTCAGCATTCAGTGCTGAAAGGCTTCTGGGAAGATTTCAGAAAGGAAGACCAGGTTTGTGGCTGGGGCCCTTGTAGAATTCTGCAACTTGCATTGCTTCTCATGAGCTGTCATTTTAGTCTATGCTGTCTGTTTTGCTATAGGCACAACGTAAACTCTTACAGGCTGGGAAAGGTGGTGGGATTATCTGGGGGTGATGACAGATGTCAGGGGCAATGGGGAGACTGCATCCTGTTGTGTAGCTAGTCTAGGGGTGTCGGTCCCAGAGAAGAGGTGGTAGGTGGCTTAGAAAAAGGGGGAAGGCAAGTACACCAAATCCCCAGAGTGCCAGGGCAAGGACCAAGCGTTAATCTCTGTTGTTGCTCAACCGCTGTAGGGCAGCTGCCCACATAATGGAGCTCATTCTGGACTCCCTCAGCCACAATCAGTGTATAGGCACATGTGACGTAGGGAAAAGGAGTCTCCTTTTGTCAGGTTGGACTTCCACAGACCAGCCTTGGCTGAAATCTGGGAGGACCCAGGGAGGGTGAGCTCTCTTGTAACATGCTGGTATGTGCCAGGCTTGCCTGACCTGATGGGAGGTCTCTTGATAAAGTCCCAGTGCATTGTCGACCTCCGGAAGGAGGTTGCCAAGCTGTGCGCCTATCATACATGTATTCAGTGATGGCCTTTGTCTCAATAGGCTTCCGCGATCACGCAGGCATCTGAGTACTCCAGTTCAAGTATTTGATCTCCTTGTTCTGGGTGGCTATTCAACCCTCTACGCCCTCCTCACCTGCCCTCAAAGCCCTGGCACATGGGACAGACCCAGACTTGGTGTCTAGAGCCATCTGTCACCTGGATGGAGGGGTAGAGTTCCAGCTTGTTTTCTTTGTAGTGAGTGAACCTACATTGATGGTAATCAGACAATATAGTCAGGGGTAAAAACCATCCAATTTCTAATTGTCTGTCTAACTTAATTCCATTCAATAAATACGTTTGAGCACACTTTTGACAGTTGCTGTCATCCCTGCCTGCTGCTTAAATGCTGTTCATCTGTGCAGAGTAGTGACATCACCGGTTTATATTTATAAAGTTTCCCCTTTACCTCCTCCCAACAATCTTAATCCTTATTTCCTCTCTGTAACGAAGCTACAAAACTCGTCATGGTATTTAGTAGAATACCTTTCACAGAGTAGGCATCTCCAAATATTTGAAGAACAAATACATGAATGAACTTGGACTTAAGGAAATAAGTTTTATTGGTGATTCAAAGAACCCTCAGAGGGTCAGCGTATTTTTCTAAGTTTTCTTTGGCTGCTAAATCAAAGAGGTGGGTTTACTTTGACCACTCCTGGTGACCACCTCTGGGCAGCTGGGATGCCCCTGTAGACAGCCCCACTCTGTTGCAATCAGGTGCATTTAGAGGAGTCTGTGGCTGTCCGTGCTTTCCCAGGCCTATCTTTATTGATGGTTATTAAAGACACACCACCACATAGCAATATGCAAGTACAAAGCAATTCCCAGGGTAAGGTACGTGGGAAGAAGCAAGATACTGAGCTCCCAAACAATTCTACTGTAATCACAGTCTGCCATATCTAGCTATAGTTAATAAGTAAGATTTAAGCAGGCAGGTTCCACCGCTGGGCAGCAGATGGAAAGGGAGAAAAGGCCAGTGGGCAGATCACTGGTCCTTCTGGAAGGCTGGAAAAAGAACCTGAGGAAGACACCTGGAACAGGTGAGTCTGGTGGGCATTTGACCAGGTGGCGCACAAGCCCCGCAAGTGGTCCTGAGGTAGGGCCACTGCTTACCTGTCCTCCTGCCCTCACGCTCTCTTTCCACACCAGCTCCTCATGGAAGATTCCATATAACCAAGAGGTAAATAGTCATCATGCCCAGACACCCTGGGTTAAATAAGTGTAAATAAAGAACGCAAAAACACCTGTTTTTAGAGAGCACCCCAACACACCTGTTGTTTTATGATGCTGAGTGATATCGATAAAGGGGGTTATAAAGTCGAGGTGAAATGTCCTCTCATATTTAAATAGTGCCTTCCTCTGTGGACTCCGAGGGTTTTACAGCTGGTATGTGACTGGATTGGCAATTCTTGCTGTTAGGAATGTTAAGCATATATCTACACAGATGTTTGAGAAACATGGTATAGCAGGGCAGCTAGAAAGCAGACTGTGGAGTCAGACTGCCTGGGTTCATGTTCTGGCTTTTTTGCTTACTATTAATAGCTACATGACATAACAATTCTGTACCTTGATTTACTTACTTGTTCAGTGGGAGGATAGTCCTAGTACCTATCTGGTAGGATTGTTATGAGGACCAGTGGATGTAATGTGCTTAGAACAGTGACTGGCATATTGTAAATACATTGTAAGTTCTTAGCTCCTTGTATCATTACTATATATGTATCTCTGACATGTAAGATATTCATTCACCTAAAAAAAAATCACAAGATGTTAATTTCTCAAAGAAATGGATGGATAACCACTCTGGTAAGTTGGTCCGTGAGTATATTTGACAAATCAAAGCTTCAACCAGTCTTCTATGAATTGCAGGTTCTAGGGCCAAGAGAAACCTTTAAAAATTATCTGACTCTTTCTTTTTCAGTGAGGAGGGTCTCTACCATCCAAACACTGTGATTTCTGCTTTGTTTGCAGGTAGAAGCAGAGCTTGGTGTGGCTCTGCCTTGAACAGTTGAAGTGAGCCTCAGGCCCACAGAAAGGAGAGATCTGACTGGAGGCAAAAGGATCGGGCATCAGCGTGGGCCTGGGGCGCAGGATGTGTGGGTGACCCTCCTCACCGCCCTCAAGGCAGGAAGGCATGGGAAGGGCTGCACAGGGACACTCAAACCAAGAGTAGGCATGGGCAGACTCTCCCTGGATCCCAGTCTCACTTGTATAAGTTTGGCAGGAAAGAAGAACATTCCATTCCATGTAGGTAACCATATATTGATGGTCCAAACCGGGACACTTTTGAAAGTGAAAGGTAGTACTATTAACAATTACGTTGGGGGCTGGGTGAGGTGGTTCACGCCTGGAATCTTAGCACTCTGGGAAGCCGAGGTGGGAGGATCGCTTGAGGCCAGGAGTTTGACACCGGCCTCTGAGCAAGAGCGAGACCCCGTCTCTACAGAGAAAAAAAATAGAAAAACAAACTGGATATGGTGGCATGCACTTGTAGTCCCAGCTACTCGGGAGGTTGAGGCAGGAGGATCACTTGAGCCTAGGAGTTAGAGTGAGCATGATGACACCACTGCACTCCAGCCCGGGGCAACAGAGGGAGAAAAGTTATGTTGGGACAACTGGCATAAACTGGGACACATGACCATTCCATGTGTCCCAGTTTATGCCAGTGGCCCTGATGTGCTAGATTGTTCATGGATCCACTCAGTTGTCTTTTCACCAGAGATGCTTCCTAAGGGAAAGTGAGAACACTTTATTGAAAAATCACTGAGGCTTTAGCACCCCCAACATGGGTGGGGAGTGATGCCGTCGATCTACTCTCCGTGGAGGGAGGAACCCATTTTTGAGCCTGGAGGGCCTTACTCGTGTGTACAGCGGCAGGGAGCAGAGGGAGGCCCTGCGATGGCTGTGCTTAAGGTGTATTTGACACAACTGGGTTTCTTCTTTGAGAGAGCAGGTGTGTCCAGGCTTCCCCACTTGCCAGCTTGTGCCGAGGTGTGGCTGCAGCATAGTAATCCCAGTGCGGACTCTTGCGTGCACCGACCGTGGCTGAGAACGTTCATTTTGCTTGGGTGCGTGCACATGGAAAAGGTAAGTGCTACAATTTGAAATGCAGGCCATCGTTTAATGCTGGAGGAAGACCCCAGAGGAAGGAGCACTTTCTGATCTGAAATATTAGCCTCGAATTTGACTAAGTCTTTAACGGTAAAATATAACTGCAAAATATGGTGAAATATGTACTTCTTTCAGAATAGGTCATAGTCAAGGTTTGTACTTTGTTAATTTCTAAAAAAAAAGAAAGAAAGCAAGCAAAGAAAAATGGCTTCC
This sequence comes from Mirza zaza, assembly GCA_008750895.1. Lineage (NCBI taxonomy): Eukaryota > Metazoa > Chordata > Mammalia > Primates > Cheirogaleidae > Mirza > Mirza zaza. The sequence goes on along the minus strand of VSMD01121512.1, from coordinate 27,877 downwards.
TTGCCTGAGAGCCATTTAATGATTAATAATACCTTGTGGGCTATTGTTTGATGTGGCCTCTACTGGTTTGAACAGGAGAATACTGATTCACTCTTCAGGCATTTATGAATCACAAGTGTTTACCCTGAGACAATAAACGAAAGGGGGAGATAAAAATAGCACCCAAATATGCAGCGTTCTTTGAGTAAAACCTGGAGATAACTGGGACCTCGGCCTTTGATGCCCCGTGGGGGACCCGCCGCTTTCTCTCACAGAGGGAAGATTGTGCAGAACGACCAGGACCGGGGCTTTTGAGTTTTATAGATTTTTCCTTTCACTTGTTGATAGATCCGTCGCAACTTTTCACTCCGTTGCCATGTCACATGCATTCGTCTTCCCTCCTACCTTTCTCCAGAGGTGACTGGACGTGCCAGTTGTTTGCGTGTCTCTGCGGGTGTCCTTCCCTAGCGCCTCACTCGCTGCCCTCTTCTGCGTCCCCTGTTCCAGGGGAGGGTGCAGCAGAGTCCAGAGGAGAAGACGGAGGCCAGCCTTAAGTGGGGCTGGCCTGGCCGCAGAGGAGGGTGGATTCAAGAGATGAAGGGACCTGACAGGCCCTGGTGCCTGGATTGGACCATGATGGGGAAGGAGGAGTCAAAGGTGGCGCCAGGTTTGTCACCTGAGCGACTAACTGGTAGACCTTTCTTCCACAATTCCACTTTTAATAACAATGGCCTCTAGACTTATTTTCCCTCCTCTCTGCCAAAAAGCCGAGACAAATTTGCAGTTACCTCCGATGATCCTTTTTCAAAAATATTTTAAGATAATTTTAGACCTAAAGAGAAGTTGCAAAAATAGTACAGACAGCTCTCTTATATACCCTTTAACCAACTTCCCCTTATGTTAACAGCTTATGTCATCATATAATAATCGTCAAGACTAAGAAAATAATCTTGGTGCAATACTATAAACTATAGACTTGATTTGGATTTCACCATTTTTTCTACTCCTGTCTTTTTATTTTCTGTTGTAGGGTCCCATCCGGGATCCCGTAGTGCATTTAGAGGCCATGTCTCCTTAGTGTCCTGCACTTGGTGACAATTCCAAAGTCTTTCCTCACCGTTCATGACACCTTTAAGAGGACTAGTCAGTTATTTTGTAGAATGTCCCCTCATTTAGGTTTGTCTGAGGTTTTGTCATGATTATGTTGAGCAGATGCATTATTGGGAAGGACACCACAGAGAGGATGTACCCTCTCCAAGGCCTCACATCAGGGGTACATGATGCCACTTTATTTCACTGCTGATGTTAACCATGATCACGTGGTTACGGTGGTTTCTGTCAGGATAATCCACTGTAAAGTTAAATTTTTCCCCCTGTATCTCCTAGATATTTGTGCTGGGAGGTGGGGGCTGGGAGCCTATGCAAATAGGCTGTTTTGCTTACTCGTCTGTCCATCAAATTTAGAATCCATGACAGGATTTTGCCTGTGGCAGTTATTACTGTGATCATCTAATGGTGAGCTTTTATTTTGCTCAGTCCTTCCACATGTATTAATTGGAACTCTTCCTTCCACATGTATTAATTGGAACTCTTCTTAAGGAAGAGTTGCTTGATATTATATGCATATATTTTTAGAGACAGGGTCTCACTCTATTGCCCAGGCTGGAGTGCAGTGGTGCAATCATAGCTCACAACAACCTCAAACTCCTGGGCTCAAGCAATCCTCCTGCCTCAGCCTCCCAAGTAGCTGGGACTACAGCTGCATGCGACCACACCCAGATAATATTTTATTTTATTTTATTTATTTATTTTTTTTTTTGAGACAGAGTCTCACTTTATTGCCCAGGCTAGAGTTAGTGCCATGGCGTCAGCCTAGCTTACAGCAACCTCAAACTCCTGGGCTCAAGCAACCTGCTGCCTCAGCCTCCCAAGTAGCTGGGACTACAGGCATGCGCCACCATGCCTGGCTAATTTTTTCTATATATATTAGTTGGCCAATTAATTTCTTTCTATTTATAGTAGAGATGGAGTCTCGCTCTTGCTCAGGCTGGTCTCGAACTCCTGAGCTCAAACGATCCGCCCACCTCGGCCTCCCAAAGAGCTAGGATTACAGGCGTGAGCCACCGCGCCCGGCCTTATTTTATTATTTTATTTATTTTTTAAGATAGGGTCTTCTTCTGTCACCTGGGCTAGCGTGTAGTGGTGTCATCATAACTCACTGCAACCTCAAACTTCTGGGTTCAAATAAAGTGACCTTCCTCCCTCAGCCTCCTGAGTAGCTGGGACTACGGGCCCCTGATACCATGGCTGGCTAATTTTTCTATTTTTTGAAGAGACAGTCTCCTTCTTGCTCTGCCTGGTGTCAAACTCCTAGCCTCAAGCAATCCTGGAGCCTCAGCCTCCTAGAGTGCTGGAATTACAGGTTTGGGCCACTGCACCTGGCCTACATTCTAACAAAGTAGAAATCCAAAATCCATACACTTTTGGAGTCTACATTTTAGGTGAGGGAATAGATAAGAAAAATAAATAAATAGGTTAGTGAGGGTCAGTTTCTGAAGTGAGGGAATGGCAAGTGCAAAGGCCCTGGGGCAGTATCACACCTGCTCTAGGAAGAGCCAGGAGGCCAGAGTGACTGTGCAGAGTGAGGAAGGGGGAGGGGAGGGAGAGGAGACAAAGCAGAGTGCAGCAGGGTCAGGTTGTGCTGAGGGTAAGGGGGGCATTCTAGGCCCTGGTTGCTGCTCTTAGGGAGGTAGATGCCATCATAAAGTTTAGAACAAAGGGGTCACATGATCTGCTTCATTCTTTTAAAGGATCACTTTCGCTGTTTTGTGGTAGGCAGGGACGGAGGCAAGGAGACCAGTTAAGAAACGGTGATCTTAATCCAGGTGAGAGATGAAGGTAGCTTGGAACAGAATGGTAGCAAAGAGGTGGTTGGATCGGGATGTGCTGTGTAGGTAGAACACAGCTAAGAGAGGTCTCCTGGACCCCAGCCATGTGACCTCTCTCTTCTTCCTTGGAGTGGGGCTTCAGGAACAAGTCTTCCTCCTTAGAGACTTCTATAATTGATGTCCACCTTTCTGTCTTCATTGTACCACTTACTTGTCTCTGTCCCTGAACCAACCTTTTCCTCTCAGGCCAACCCACCACTGACATTCTCTCCTGCAATCTACCATGCCTCAGCCCTCAAGCTCCTTCCCGCCCTTCAGGGCTTGGCCCCACCACCCTCTATGCCAGCTCTCAGACACCTGCCCTCTAGGTAGGGGACAGTAACTACACTCTGCTTCATGCATGCAGCCCCCAGAGGCAAACATGGCCTCAAATTCCCCTGCAGCCCCAGAGACCTAGAACACGAGAACTGGCAGTGAGTGCTTCATCAGCTCGGTGGCTGGCTTGTTGGTATACAGCATATTGTAACAATGAAAATATTATATTATGTTTCTGCCAACTCATGCAAGTACTTTTTGCGTTGTACTCCACATATATTCATATTTCTTTTAATATAAAAATAATGTTTCTGGCCAGGTACAGTGGCTCATGCCTATAATCCTAGCACTTTGGGAGACTGAGGGGAGAGGATCATTTGAGGCTGGGAGTTCAGACCAGACTGAGCAACACAGTGAGACCCCATCTCTACAAAAAATTTTTAAAAGACATCATCTGGGTGTGGTGGCATGGGCCTGTCGTCCCAGCTGCTCTGGGGGCTGAGGCAGGAGGTCCCCTATATGCCCATGCAGGGATTGCTAATGAGTTACTGACTGAGAGCAGATGGTAACTGCCAAGGGAAGGTGAACCGAAGTGCTGTGAAAACCAGCTTCCAGCACTGCACCTCCCAGGGTTAGAGCAGCCCTCGTGCGGAATGGCCGGCTACAGCTTGGCCAACCTGCCATTTAAGTATGCAAAGACTGCACACTCTCATGGAATTGGAGCATTGGGTGCCACCCTCCCCGGCTCTGGGTCTGCACCCTCACGGGGAGATTTGTTGTCGTTGAGATTGCCCAGGTTGGCTATTGTCTCTCCTCCCCCTCAAAGCCAGCCGGCCAGAAGGAGGAGCAGGGCGAAAGCTCAACTGGGAAGAAAGGCAGGTGGGAGAACAGGGGTGGTAGAGCCAGCCCCTGAGTGCCAGAGACCGCAGAGAGACTCGGGGCAGCGTTATCTTTCCTCCCCACTCCTCCTGGTACCTGACAGGCCTCAGCGGCTCACCTGAGAGGCAGCACTGTCTGTCTACCTTTCCCGTGGGAATTCACTGCAGACAACATACCCCCTGAACCCTGCTGGGCCAGTGCCAGCAACTTTCAAGCCTTTCCCCTGCCGATTACAGTGACATGATGTCGTTTTTATTGAGGCAAGATTAGATTTTCTTTTTTTTTTAAGTTTTCAAAAGTGTAGTTCACATGATCTCTAGTACTTTTCCTATTGCTTGAAGACCACGGAGCTGCCAATTTCAATTTGCTCCAGCTTTTATCACTAGAAGAAGCTTAAAAGAAGAAAGAAAATGGGAGAAAGGCTGGATGAAAATATTCCTCTTGGCCCTGGCAGTTAGCGCGAGGGTGGTAGAGGACACCCGCATTGCCCACGCCCCTTTGTGTGGCTGCTGTAATAGGACAGCGTCAGGGGCTCAGCTCCTGCAGTTGGGCCCTGGCTGCCTGACGGCACATCGTGGCCACTGGACAGAAGGGTTTTCATGCCATGGCCAGACAGGGAATGCACAACCTCGAGTCATCACAGTATCTGGAGAGTGTTAGAGAGGGGAGTGATCTACCGGGAGATGGGTAAAACAAAGTCAGAGAAATTTGCCTTCCTTCTGATTCTATTTTCCTAGTTCTCCTTAGAGGCAAGGTTTCCCCTTTCTTCATTCATTCACTAATTTATTCATCCAACATATTTATTGAGCACCTACTATGTGCCTGCTTCTGCAGGATGAATAAGGCAAAGTCCATGCTATTTGCCATTGTAAGAGAAAAATTGAAGAATGCTTATTTATATGAATCATATGTTTCAGGGGCCAATTTAGCCCTCAAAAATGGGTAGTGTAATGGAAAGTCATGAAAAACAGGAGAACTAATCACATTGTTTTGGTATGAAATCAGAGAACGAGCATCTGAGGAGTGAGGGAACATGCAAAGGAAATATGTGCTCCCCACTCCCTGGGAGTCTTACAGCACAGACAATATTCACATATCATGGCCACTTAGGAGCCACTTGCAGACCACTAAGAGTCTAACCCTCACAGCAGCCTGTGAGTAGGGTGGGGCAAAATGGACCCTTGCTCTACCCCATCCCTAACATGTGGTAGGTGCTCCACGAGTGCTTGTTGAATGAATGTTGAGTGAACCCCCAATGTACAACTGTGAGACAGGCTCAAGAGTAATCAAGAGAGTGGTCCCAAGTCACCTGCTAAGTGGCAGAGTCCAGACATGAACTCAGATGTCTTGAATACACACATTAAGGCACATGACTACTCCTCAAGGCACTACCCTACAGAGATTTCTCCAAACTACTGCCCTTTCTTTGGCAGGAAAGTGACTGCAGAGTCAACTCCCTTGAAAGTTGCTGTGAGTCTCTGGAGGGTAATTTCAATGGATGGAGATCAAACTGACCTCAGATGTGGGCACGACATTTCATGAAGAGACCCTTGGCCTCCTTGGAAGGTTCCTCCAGGGTTGGGTTGGTTGGACTAAGGGACCTGGGCATCGGGGGTTATACTCTGGGTATGGATTTCTAAAGTGTCCCAAGTCGAGTCGGAAATACTCTTGGTGGTGCCTTTCCTTTTGGAAGTCTGTTCATCCCCCAGCCCCAGCTCACTGTGTCTCTGTCAATTACATAAATCAGACAGAGCTGGATTCAGAGCCAACTTGTAAAGGAACCACTCCCCATTTGTGTCTTGTGAACCTTGATTTTTCTGTTCCAGAGAAGGACGGAAGGGCCATTGTGGGAGTAGTATACCAAGTATGTAGAAGGCTTCACCAGGGTTACAAAGTGAGGAAGTGGCAGATTGGGGGCAGAGTTTGAAAGCCTAATTGCAGTTGTGGTATCACTGGACTGGGAAAGACCTGGAAAGTCATCAAGTCCCCTCCCTGCTGCCCAGGGCAGGATAGAAATGATGCTCCCTGCAGGAAATGCAGCCTGGGGACACAGAGGAGGCTGCAGGAAGGGAGTTGGTCTGGTTGAAAAGGGAGACCAGAGAGTGTGAAGCTCCATCTTCTTGTCCACTTTACCCTAAGAACGTGAGCTGGTGCCAAAAGCTCTGGACTGAAAGTAAGAGAAGGACACAGGTTCTAGTCCTGCCCCTGCCATAGACTCATTGTATATTTCCCGGAGAAGGTATTCACTGCTACCTTTTTGGACCTGAGTTTCCCCATTCATTGTCTAATGGCTTTCAAACCATGCCTGGAGGAGTTTCCTCCCAGGGAGTGTGAACTAAGGCCTTCAGGTGGTGCTGAACGGGAGAAGCTTTTGTAAACTCTCTCATCCTTCTACCAAAGCGATGTGGCTTTTACCCGTTCACACTTTACATATCCTCATAAGATTTTGGTCAGAGAAAGTGTTCCATTGATTTTTGTGTTTGAGTTTGAAAACCAACAACTAAGATGCTCTCAAAAATCCTTTCTAGCTCAAAAATCTTCTTCCCTTATGCCTTCCTGGCTTTTGGACTTCGTCTCCTCTACCATGTAGCACATTGTTCTTTAATCACTTGTGTTTGTTTTTCTCTTCCCAAAGGCTCCTTACAGCCCAATTCCACAAGCAGTTATGAGTATGTGGCACTTATTGCAAAGGCTGCCTGGGCCAAGGCACCTGGCCCTCAAACTGCTCACACTTTAGTAGTGTGGGCTGGAGACAGGTGAACAAAGAATTATGAAACTGCATAGTGTCTTACTTTGAATATTCTACCAACAGAGGGGACCTTGCCTTATTTCTCTCACCCAAAGCCAGCATAACTAGGACGCTTAGTAGGTGCTTAGTAAATATTTGTTGAAAGAAATTGATGAATGAATGGCTTGTTCTCCTCTTTGGGAGGAATCATGGATATATCAGTAGCTTTGTTGATGCTGACAGGAGTAGGTCCTTTTATGAACTGGTTTGATCATAGCTGCTGGGGGCTGTCACCTGTTACAGGTTGCATTGTGTCCCCAAAAAAGATATTTCTTCTTCACCCCCAAAACCTCAGAATGTGATCTTATTTAGACATAGGGTTATTGCAGTTGCAGTTAGTTAAGATGAGGCCAATAATGGAATAGGGTGGGCTCTTAATCCAATGTGACTAGTGACATTAAAATAGAAGAGACACACACACAAGGGGAGAATGCCACGTGACGATGATGTCAGAAGTTGGAGTGTCATAGCCGCGGGCCAACGAATGCTGGGGATTGCTGGCGACCAGCAGAAGCTGGGGAGGGCACGGAAGGAGACTCCTCTATAGGTTTCAGAGGGAGCGTGCCCCTGACGACTCCTTGATTTTAGTCTCCAGCACCATGAGACAATACATTGTTGTTTTAAGCCACCCAGTTTGTGGAACTTCGTTATGGCAGCCCTAGAAAACAAATACATCATTCCACCCTCAATATTATGCTTAAAAAGAAAGTCTACAACCTAATTTTCCTTTAACCTCTATGAAATATTCAAAGGAAAATGTTTGGCTTGAACTTGCATTTTTGAAGCATTAATTACAGTCTCTCATTAAAATATGTCATGTGTTTAAAGCTGCAAAATCTTTGCATGTTGGGTCCTTAGAGTGGTATACATTGGGTGACAAAATAAACAAATTGAGAAACAAACAACCTCCTGCCCCAAACAAACAGAAAAAAGCTCCGCCAACCCCCTCTTGCTCCTAATCTTTTTGGAAGTAAATTTGCTGAGAATTGGCTGTTTCATTTGATCTGAGAGTTTGAACACTCGTTCAGTGTGAGGATGAGTTTCACCTTCCCCTCTAGGAGCAGGGTGTGCTTGCCTGGATTAAATAGGATGTATAATAGAATCATTTTCCACCTCTCCACAGAAACGACGTCACTTGCTTCTGAATATCTTCCTTGCGTTTTGTTGCATGGACCCATCCTCCAGGGGTCAGCTTTCCAGCCCTGGTCTCTTCTCAGGTGCCCTTGCTCCAACCCACAGTCTGGCAGATGGGAAGGGCGGCCCCTCTCTCTCCATCCGCATGGAGATCCAGGAATTTGTGGGACCCACCTCCTTTCTGGTTATTGAATAACCGGCGGGGCATGGAGTGTCAGGGCTAAGAAAACAGAAACGGCCTACCTGTCGGACAGAATGACCTCATAGCCGAGCCGTTCTCATGGTGTCGGCTTGCCCTGTCTGTCAGCGACTCTTTCTTCACAAGCCCAACTTACATCATACTGTTCTAAACGCCTAACCTGATCGCTGTCACTGGGCTTACAACACACAAATGACAGCAGCTTAACGCTCTGGCTAAGCCTTGGCAGTGTTGCATGAGGGGGTGAAGACTCTTTTTTTAAGCCTTAAGAATGGAAGATGTGAATTGGGAAAGAACGAAGGGGCTTGTTGTGTTTTAATTCCAAATTCTCTCTTATCCACCCTACCTGGGTTTCCAACCCAAGACTTCACTCAGCAGTAGATGGAGAAGAGCAAGCTGTTTGCCACCATCCTCCCCCAGATCTGACGTGGCTGACCAGGGCTTCCCTGAAGGGAACGGAAGGTGCTGGTACCCTTCCTCTGGCGTGGGTGCCAGAGCAGGTACACTTGTGCGTGTCTTTGATTGGAAAATGACCTTCTCCAGGCTTTAGTGAATACCCAGGGGACCTCCCTTACATTGCATTTGTGGATTTCAGGCCATGACTGAAGGATTCCCACAGAAACAAGAATGGAAAATAATCTTGAATAGCAAGTCACAGTTTCCTCAAGTTAGAGTTGGAAGAACTGGTGGGAAACTGAGAGGAAAGTTAAGTATTCTGTGTGATACTAAATCCATTCATTTGCTCACTCATTCATTCACTTATTCATTCATGAATTCTGCAGACGTTTTCTGAAGGCCTGCTATGGGCCATGCACTGTGCGGTGCACTGGGGAAATAAAGACACTATCATAGGTCAGTGGCACTGGTGTGACTTGTGCCCAAAAGGAAGTCTGTCCAGCGAGCCGAGAGAGACACAGGGAAGAAGATAGCTCAACTAGTGGCTGGGGAGGAGAGTTTTATCCTGGGACTAGAACAGCAATTTTCAGACCACAGGGCTTAGGCACTTGGCATCAGAATTACTGGGGGGGGGGGGGGGGGTGTGGAGTGCCTTAGTAAGCTCCAGCTGCCATAGCAAAATACCATAGACTGAGTGGCTTAAACAGCAGGAATTTGTCTCACAGTTCTGGAGGCTAGAAGTCCACGAGCAGGGTTTCTGGGTGCCCGCAGGGTGTCTGTTTGATGAAGACTCTCTTTCTGGCTTGCAGAGAGCTGCCTTCTGGCTGTCCTCACACAGCCTTTCCTGGGTGCTTAAGACCAAGAGAGAGATCTCTGGTCTCTTCTTATAAGGCACTAATCCCATCATGAAGTCCCCTCCCTTACGACATCATATAAACTATTTTCCTCCCAAAGGCCCCTTCTCCAAATACCATTACATTAGGAGTAAGGACTTCAACATATGAATTTAGAGGAGACACAATTCAGCCCACAGAAGAGAGTCGATTAAAGTGCAGATTCTGAGCTTCTACCCGAAACCTACTAGATTAGAGTTTCTGGAGAGGATCTCAGGCATCTCTCCATTGATTCTTAGGTACACCGAAGTTGGAGAGTGTCCTCTTTAGTAGGATGCTCTAGGCTTCTACATCAAAAAGAATATTTCCAGCAATAGTTGAAGCCGGTGAGTGAAATGTGAACAAGGAAGTCCAGCTGAGCTCCATATATTTTTGAATTGATTTATAACAGAGACTCTGGCTAATGTAGAACTAAACAAGGGATGGCCTATGACATATTTTTGTAAAATGCAAGGATACAGCCCTTTGTCCCACAACTGAATTTGTTTCAAGACTTTAGGGTAGGGAATCGCTCCCTTCCCCTGCCTTGGTTGTACCTGTCCTTTCTAAGGAAATCATCTTGTAGAAGGAAATTTAAAGACATACGTGGAATTCTGAGATGATCACTGGGGTGAAATATTCCTGTTACCTGTTGCTCAGCCAGCTGCTTGGGGAGGATTAACATTCTCCTTTGAGGCTTCTTATCTTTGAGGACTTGCTGTGGTTCCTGCTAAAGTCTCCAGGGAATCTTCAGTGGAAGAGAGAACCACCCCCCTCTACCCCCGGCCCAATGCCCAGTAGCATTTAGCTGTCAATAAGAAAGCAAAAGAAAGAACAGGAAGGGGCCAGGCAGTACAATGTGACATGGAATGTGCTGTTTTGCTCAGTGAGGAACTACAATTGGAGGAAATCGACACTGAAAATTGGGGTGCCCTTGCCATCTATTTATTGCTTCAACAGAAATGGGGTGCCATGAGTTGCTGGGGTTACTTGAGTGGCTAAGACAGACATAGCCCATGCCCTCATGGCATTTATAATCTATAAGGGAAGAGAAACAAGTAAATGATGCATTGCAATGAAGCATGATAAAAGTTATGCTAATTCCCCTGTGGTTCCTTCATGCCCTCAGTCACTGCACCTAGCTCAGGGCTGGGTTGCTCATTGGTACTTAAAATATCCTTGCGTTTTGGTTATTTGTTTCTTTATTCACAAACATTTGTTGAACTCCTATTATGCGTCATGTTGAATGAATATGTCCTAGACTCTCTGCTAATAACATTAGAGGAAGATTAAAAAAAAAACAAAACAAAGAACAGTTTGCAAAACCTTGTTCCAAGGAGCTCAGATTGAAGTGACGAAGTCAGACAAATGAGCAAATTGCATCTAGGCTGGGATAGTGATTCAGATAGTACAGTAGTGGTCTGTACCAGGCCACAAGGGGAGGGGTAGGGAGAGAGGTACAGGAGAGATTAATGCTGCCAGAGAAAGGAGCAAGGGCAAAGTGGTCTGGGAGAGGCCCCTGAAGAAACGCAGTGCAAGCTGGACATTGAAGCATATGTAGGAGTGTTTTTGTTCTTTCAATATTTCCCAGTCAAGAAGGTAAATGATATGTGTTTCATCATTCAACCATTCAGTAGCTACGTATTGAGTACCTATGATGTCCTTAATGAACCAGCTAGACAAATCATTAGATCAATCAGTCAACCCAACAGCTAGTTAGTTGGCCCCCTGACAGGTAAAAGTGATAGTCACTCACTGGGGAATAAATAGAAAAAGTGGAAAAATCTGTCTCTTGCCCTCAGAGACGCTACAGCTGAACAGTGTCCAGTCACTTCCAAAGCTCCTTGTTTAGAAAAAGGTAGGTCTTGCCTGCTAGCAACACATATTTTCCTTCTGGGTGGAAGTGAGGTGTCCCCTTACCTGGGTGAGGCAGTAAGGATATCTCCTAATTTTTGTGGCAAAATTCCAGCTCTATGGCCCTACAGGCTGATATCTAAAGTAGGATGATCTATGGATAGCTAATACATATGTAAATATATGTAATAAAGTTCATTTTAATTTTATTTCCAATGATAAAATATGTATTCATTGAAAAAAATATGAAAATGCAGAAAAGATGAAAGAAGATAACTACTTTCATTATTTGATATTTTTCTTCCCTTTCTTCATGATTTTATAGGCCTAAGATCATTGTATGTACAATGTAAATATTGTGTACAGTTTATAATGTGCTTTTGCCATTTAACATTATAACAACATAAACTCCTCATAAGCTTCATTTCAAATGGCTGAATAACTTTTCATTTATGTACCATGATTTTCCTAATATATTTAAGCATGTAACTTTTTAAAATTTTATTTTCTTTAGGATAAATTTGCAGAAGTGGCATCGGTAGTTAAGAGAAGGTCATTATTATGACTCTCAATACATATTGTGAAATTGCTTTCCAAAGGGTCACACCAGTTTTTATTCTCATGGTACGTGGGAGTGCAGGAGGTTAATTTTAAATTGTCTGCTAATTATATCCTGCCCAACACATGATTGAGACAATGAATTAAGCTCTTTCCTTATATCTGATTTTGTCAACAGAAAACAAGAGGTTTGAATTACATTAGTCCAACTCCCTTGTGTTGAATAAGAACTTATTACATTGCCCTTAGTCTTTTATTACAAGTTATTACAAAAACCAGCCATGTGAAGACACTTGGCATCTTCTGCTAAGCCATCATTAAGGACTCCATCCATTATGTTACTCATTGTCCCTTCTATGAGGCTATAGTATTTCTCTTTATCTTTAGCAGTATTTCTATTTTTTGTTGAACTGCAGGACCTTGGCTATCCAGAAGCTCATGGTGCACACTGGTGCTTGCTGGAAGTGACTGGGGGTGACTGAGATAGGCTCAAGACCACTGGCTAAATGCACTGCAGAGTATCAGCTGGAGTGATGGCCAGGTAAGCTTCCCAAATGGCAGGGGTCTCTTTCAGCCACTGTGTTGAAGGATGGGATGGGACCTCCTGCTCCCTCCCTGAGCTAGACCTTGGGACCTGCGTGCTCTGCCAAGCAGACAGTGAGTCTGCTTATTCAAGCTCCTGCAGGGGAAAGATTCGGGCCTGTTTCCAGAAAATCAGTGGAGTCAAAGGAACAAGAGAATGATAACCTTCCTGCTTGGTGGTGGTGGTAGGTGGCAGTGAGGGGTGATTACCTGAGCAGGCGACTAATCGTAGACGTCCAGGAGGGGATGGGAAGCAGGAACCTTCTCTGCTCTGATGAGACCAAGGGAGCAAAAGGCAGGAGCTGCATCCCAGTGCTGCTACTCAGTGACCACCTGCTGGTAAATGTGGCCCTCACCCACCCAGTAGCTGCTCCTCCTCCCCAGGGGAGATATGGGGAAGTTTTGCTCCAATCCTCCCCCTTTATGGGCTGGGGACTACAAGTCTCTCCTCTACAGAAACATGAAGAAGAGAAAATGAGGATGACCCTCTAGGGTACTTAACTGCAGTAGCCAGCTTAACTTGGACTTATAATTGTCCCTCTTCTCCCTGCAATGGACTGAATTGTATCGCCCCTCCCCCAATTCATATGTTCAATCCCTAACCCCCAAGTCATGGTATTTGGAGATGAGGCCTTTGTAATTAGGTAATTCGGTTTAGATGAGGTCATGAGGGTGGAGCCCTCACGATAGGATTAGTGCCTTTATAAGAAGAGATACCAACCAAACAGCTCTCTCTCTCTCTCTCTCTCTCTCTCTCTCTCTTTCTGCCATATGAGGACATAGCAAAATGTCAAGTTGGATGTCTGCAAGAGCCAGGAAGAAAGTCCTTACAAGAAACTCACCATACTGGCAACCTGATCTTGGACTTCCATCCTCCGGAACTGTAAGAAAATAAATTTCTGTTGTCGAAGCCACCCAGTCTATGGAATTTTGTTACAGCTGCCTGAGCAAACTAGTATACTCCTTAAACTGTTTCTCATTTTTCACGTTAATTTTATCTTGAGCTTTGCTATTATAAGTGTATTTAGTTTTTAATTGTAAGCAACCTGAATTTCTATTATCTACAAGTAGATAATCATAAGCGTGGAGTTCTAAGGCTAACATGCACAAGCTACAGTGAACAGACCAAGATGCTTTATGGGTGGGGCCTCAAATGCTAGGGTCAGTAGGAACTGGAGTTATCAGGCACGGTTTTCTACAGGGGGCAGGGCTGGAGTTGGGTTTGACTGGGTGTAGGATATGGAGAACGGCAAGGGAAGTGAGTCACGAGATCAAAGGCAGCACTGGAGGTGGGAATAATCATGGCTAGATATGAACAACTATCATTCCTTCAGCCCTTTACAACTTGGAAAGTACTTTACCTTTCATTACAGCACTGACCCTACAAAGTGGGGACCATCTCCCTTTCATTCATGGGGAACTTGGCTCAGAGAGATCAAATGGTAGATCTGAGACTCACGCGTGGGTTTTTTGGCTCCAAATATCATTTTCACTCCCACCCTCTGTTGTACGCTGAGTTGGGGTAGAAGACCAGCTTGACTGAAGGGGAGGGAGGAACTCTGGAGAACAGTGGGAAACTATGGTTTTGAGCTAAGGCCAAATAGGAATGAGGAGTGCCTTGAGAGCCAGGCAGTGCAGATTTCGTGCCAAAGGAAATAGGGAGCCATTGAAAGCTTTCGAGCAGGGGGTGTGATGTAATAAAAGTGTAATAAAAGTGGACTAGCTCCATCAGGCTGAGAGCTAGTGTGCACCGAGGATTGGGAGATGAAAAGAGAGGAGATGGGGGCAGAGATGCCAGTGAAGGGGCTTCTGGAAGGAATCTAAATCCCCAGATTATATTGCGTAATACATGCCCAGGATATTGTTGGCTTCTCTTTTGGGATTTCTCACTGTGCCATTGGAATTGGAGTTGGACACAACCGAAATATTCTGTCTCTTTCATCCACTGTCTTTATCAATGGGCCAGCACTTCTGAGACTGGGTCCAGGTTATTTTTAGCATTTTTGACCTCCCTGTAGCTTGGGGGCTTCCCTGGCCCTTTCTATAACCAAAATTGTGATTAAAACAATGAACTAGCATGACTCAGAGCTGGAGCAAACATCAACTTGACTTTTCTTATATTTAATGACAATTTCATGAGAGCCCACTGTGTGCCCGTCACTTGGCAAGTTTTCTCTGCTGGAGAAGCAGAAGAGAATCAATACAGGGCAGCTTGTTAAGGGGCAGGAGAGGGCCTGGGAGGGAGGAGCGGCTGCGGAGGATAGGAAAAGTTAGACAGGGACACAAGATTGCTGGGAGGATTAGGTGTGGATCCAAATGCAGCAGTGAGTGTCCCACTCTGAGGTTGGCGTTGTTATGTGATCAAAGAGCATCCCAGAGACCACTGAAAACCTCAGCCCCAGTGGAACCTGCTCTCCGAGCTCCTTTCTTCTCTGCTCTGCCTGGCCCTTGGGAACTGGCTGCTCCCCCACTCTCACATGTGCTCCCCTGGGGCCACAGTGGAGGGCCCCACCCCCTGGCGGGGAAGTCTGTGCTGTGAGGTGCAACAGGACACCTGGGTCCCAGTAATAGTGACTCACTGCATGCCCTTAGGCAGGTTATTTCTTCTCTTTGGTTTCTTCCTCTTTCAGAATTGGAGCAGCTCCTTGTAGCTTTGAAGGTTTGATGGTGATTACTGCAGAATTGCAGTGTGTGTGTGTATGTGTGTGTGTGCTCACACACTTGTGTTAGACTTGCTGTTTAATAGGGTGCTAAGACAGCAGGGGGGCCGTCCTTCCCGCCCCCACCCCCACACGTGTGTCTCTCATTACTGTCAGAAGGTGTTAAGTCGGCCCCGTGGAGATGAGAACAGACCCCTTAATTAGGCACCGTTCCCAGATCGAGGGCGGGACCAGCCTGGGCCTGGCTGCCCTGGCCTTGCGGGGAGCCCAGCCTGCAGGGCTGGGAGGGGGCGGCTGCGGACAGGGCATCTGAAGGACTCAGCAGGTTTACACTTCGCTGACCCGATGGATGAATGGGGCCCTGTCCACCCACATGGGGGCCTGGAATCTTCAATTATGGCAATTACATCAACAGGTCGGAAGGCCAGCACTTTCCACTGAAGAAGTTCGGGGCTTAAAAGAAAAATCCTAAAGCCACCGTTTTTTTTTTTCTTTCTTTCTTTTAAAGTGATTGGGTTGATGGAAGAAGACCCCATCTCTAGTCTAATTGGACCATGAGTAGAAAACAAAGACATGGCACGTTTCTGCGTAAGATCTGGCTGGCACGTGCTCGATCGCCTCTGGACTTCTGCCTTTACTCTCATTCAACTGTGTGTCATAGTCCCTGATGCACATGCATCACCCTTGTCACCTGTCTGAGGACAGGGCATGATGTCTTCATCTCTAAAATCTCCCAGCATGCAGAGCAGTAGGTGGCAGGCAGTGCTGAACAGGTGTCAGAAGGATGGGTTCAATCTTGGAGCAGTCAGCCAGTCTCTCAATTTCCACACCTGTAAAATGGATACAGTGCTGTCTATCCATCCTCTTTCCTAAGGTTTCAGAGTTTCCAGTTCCTGCTACGTACTACTGTGTTTCCCCCCAAATAAGACCTACCCATAAAATAAGCCCTACCCCGAAAATAGGACCTAGTGATGGGTGTTGCTACACAGCGTATCTGCACAACCCATGCATTTCGTGGTGGAGCAGTAAAGGAGATTGAGCAGCCTTTCCCATCTGCCCCATCGTGGCATCTACTATCCCAGAGGTGACCGGAAAGGTGTGGGCAGCCCCACCAACAAGGTCGGCTCCCCCTGTCAGGTCCCGGCCATCCTGTGCGCGCTGCAAGCTAAGGCTTTGAGGAGAAATAACACATCCCCTGAAAATAAGCCCTAGGGTGTCTTCTTGAGGAAAAATAAATATAAGACCCTGTCTTATTTTCGGAGAAACACGGTACCACTGATTGGGTCTCTACTTTCTCTTGGCCAGTCTGTTAGTTGGTAAGGGTGGAACTGAGGCCCTTGCACCAGCGTCACCTGGCAATATAGAAACATGGACTCAGACCAGAGAGCCTCACACACCAGATCCGCTGAATCAGGACCCACATTTCACCAGGCTCCCCAGGAAATCCACTTGCACATTGAAAAGCCCTTTTCTAGATTGAAACTCGCACACATTAAACATAAGCGTGAATGCGAGTGAGCCTATGAGCTTGCTCTCATCTGTAAAGTGGGGATAGTAAAATTTCTCACTACACAAAGGACGCTGTGAGGATCAAGTACAGAAGTGGTTTGTCATTGTAAAGGTATTTTATCCAGACATTCACTAATGTATTCAATAAACCTTTGCTGAGCAGCTATTACAAGGCAGGGTTGGGGTTTGTAAAATATGTTCCCTACTTAGGAACGATTTGAAGCATTCGGACAGTCTGATGCTGAAAATATCTAAGTACAATAAGATGTGGTAAGTGCCGTCGGGTACCTATGCTTAAGACAGGGGTGGTACGGGAGAGAACAGTTGATTCCGACGGTGAAGTTCAGGGCTGTGTAGGTTAGGGGAGGCTTCGCTGAGCTGGTGGCATTGTCTTTACGTGGGAATGACTGAGGCAGAGAAGGTCTTTCTAGACAGAAACATAAACAGAGGCTCTGAGGTATGAAGAGAGGTTGGGGTGGCCGTTAGTCCCACAGTCTAATAAGAACAAATAGAGTGACGGCGCATTTGCAGATGACACCATAGCTTCATTGGGAAGTGCAGACAAGAGTCGTCTTGCTACCTGGTTCATTTCTTTTGGGCCATTGTCTGGTTTCTTTTAGATCCAGTCCTGCTATTGGAGCCATCAGATTGAAACTTATTGTGCCTGTGTTATCAATTACTGAAGAGGAAGACACCATTTTGGGTTTTCTTTTCCTCTTTTTATTCCCCAGGTGCTCTAATGGGTAAGGTTTATTGCCAGGAGCAATGTCCCGCTTGCTAAGATTTTAACATAACACTGGATAGTGGGGTTTAGTTAAGGAAGGGAAGTAGATTTCCAGATAGGTCATTTGTTTTTATGACCCCATTGGAAAGGCAAGTTGGCACCTATGATAACTGAGAGCTGAAATGTCAGATGTTTAAGAGGTGGCCAGAGCTCTTATCCAGCACCACCTGAGATCAGTCCTGCCACCAGAGCGTGTCCACAGCAGCAGTGGACACAGGCTTAGGGCATATATCTCTTAGCCAGTAGGCAGATGACAGAAATAGAGATACACCGAGGGCCCAGAGAACAGAAATTCTTTCTTTCTTTTTTCTTTTTTTTTTTAGAGATAGGGTCTCGCTCTGTCACCTAGGATGGAGTGCAGTGGTGTGGTCTCACAGCAACCTCAAACTCCTGGGCTCAAGGGCTCCTCCCACCTCAGTCTCCCAAGTAGCTGGAACTACAGGTGCATGGCAGTGCACCCAGCTGAGGACAGAAACTCTGATGCACCTGGTGAGGTGACTCCTATCCTGAACCAGCCAAGAGAGTGGTGGCTGTGCCTCTTGAAAGGCCATTGTGATGTGGAGTCTCTGCCTGGTCACAGCCAATGAGACCAAAAGTGAGAGTGGGTGGCACCCATGTGGGTACATGCAGAAGCAAAATCACTTCCTGGAATGGTTGCCCAAGTAGGCACAGGGTGTGAACTGAGTTAGTTCTCCCGCACGTTAGGAAACGTTTGCCTTGACCTGAGGGTTAAGCTCTCATTGCTTCTCCAGGGTGTGAAGGCACTTGTGCTGCCATTATTGCAATGCTGTGATGGTGATGGGAAGGGACCCAGTGCTGGGGCTTCTCAGTGTGTGAGGACAGCAGTATGGTAGATGCTCAGGCTCCTTTGGCTTGGTTCTGAGCTCCTAAGCTAAGAGCAAGGACTTTGTCTTGCTTGTATTGGACAGCGCCCTTGGGTGCTGAGTTAATATTTAACTAAACTTGCAAATAAATAAGTGTTATCTGTTTGTCTCTGGCAAGGACATCGGGGCAAATGGCTTTCTGCACCACTTCCCTCGGTATGTGTTCATTCTCTTTGGGCAAGGAAAGAGATGGAATCTTATCACTGGTCCTTTTTAGTCCTCTGTGGATGTAGGTGGCCAACTTAAAAAAATCACCCTAAGGGGTTGTTGCTCTGGGTGGATCTTTATTGTGAGCTTGAGAAGCAGCACAATGCGGTGGAAATAGCCTGAGATTTGCAGCCAGGCAAGACTGGATTCAAATCCAGGCTCCTCCACTTACTGGCTGTGGCACTGAGCAAAGTACCTTTACCTCGCAAAGCCTCAGTTTCCCCAGCAATACTGCAGGGCTGAACCGCTCTCCTTCTGGGTCTCGAGGCCTAAAGGGGACAGTGCAGCAGCAGCTCCTGTGCTTGCCTAGCTGTGTCTGGGTGTGGCACGGCCCCCAGTGGTCTAGACACGGAGAATCGAAAGGCTTTCAGTTCATGAAAACCGTTTCAATGTCAGCGCTGGGGACAGGCGAAGGAAGCTTGTGTCAACCCCTTCACCACCCAGAAGAGGAAACTGCAGCCAGGAACACCCCACCCTGCAAGGCCCCTGTGGTCACCACGCCTGTCCTCAGACTCATGCAAACACCACAGACCGGGGAGCCTCAGCCTTCAGGTTTCCTGGGCCTGTTCTCAGCCCCCACTGTCCCCGCTGCTGACCTGGCCCTCGCTCTCCCAGCTCCACTTTGCCTGGCCTTCTGGACTTGATGTTGTTCCTTCCCAGCCGTAGCCTCAAGTCCACTCAGCAGTGACTCTGATCGCAGCACACCCAGGGCACTGCTGTGCCACCTCCGGTGCACACGCCTCCCTTTTCAGAGCTTCAGAAGGATGCTGGCCTCCCCTCCATCCCCTCCTGGGTCTTGATTTCTGTGATTTTCTCTGTCTCTCACTCTCTCTTTTTAAATTGTTTTTATAGTTGTGGTGAGCAATCTTTAAAGACTTTTCTGGGTGAACACACCATATGCCTGCTTCGTCAAGCAGTGGCTATCAGCAGGAGGAAAAAGGATGTCCTTAAAGTGATGCAGGAAATGAAAAAGGGCACAGCCTCCCCTTCAGTGGGCAGACGGAGGATTCCAAGGGAGACCTCAATATCAGGGACTGAACCTGCCCCCTCCAGATGCTATGGAGAGTCTTGAAAATTTCATCTCCCTGTTCTGAGCCTAATTTTCCTTTTCTGTACAATGGGGGCAATAATGATTCCAATCGAGGTGACTTCATCAGGTTGTTATCTGGACCACAGCAGACACTGGATATGAAAATACTTGGTAAGCTACAATCCCCCGTGCACTATATAGGATTGCCCGTGTCAGTACTTGGCTCCATTCTGGGTTGAGGTCTGTCTGTCCTCACTTGGGTCAATCCTGGTTCTGCTAAGCAGCCCCCTATAAAGGCCCCTCAGTTTTGGGGACTGGAGAGGAACAGCTATTAGCTGCATCTTGTCCCCTCTCTGCAGCGCTTCTCCCTGGGCCGTTCCTTGTGGGTGGTGAGAAGGCTCACGGGTGGCTTTGCTGGAAGTCTGGCTCTCCAGATGGGGTCTCCCATGGCAAACACTCTGGAACCGAGAGCTCCACTGGAACCGATGGCAAACACTCTGGAACGGAGAGCCCCAACTCCCAGGAGCCTTCAGGTACAGGTGGCAGGGTGGTGTCCAGGGAGACGTGAGGGCTTACCTGGGTGATGTTGCCTCCCTGGATAGGTAGGAACAAAAAGTCATAATCGGCAGCCATCCCTATGCCCAGGTGTAACCTGGCCACCAGTGGCATCTGTGCAAGGCATTGACGTTCCCCATAAAGGAGCCAGGAGAATTGCCACAAACTTTCCTTAGAGGAGGCAGCTCCAGCTTGGAAGTATTTACTAGTCATTCATTTGTTCATACATTTGTTTATTTCTCCAGTCACGGCATATTTATCAGGCACTTACTGCGAAT
The DNA here is from genome assembly GCA_008750895.1 of Mirza zaza. Taxonomy (NCBI): domain Eukaryota; kingdom Metazoa; phylum Chordata; class Mammalia; order Primates; family Cheirogaleidae; genus Mirza; species Mirza zaza. The sequence continues at coordinate 7,526 of VSMD01121512.1, read as the reverse complement.
GAGAGCCGTGCTAAGGGTCCCGCAGACGTGTCTTGTATTAGGCAGGATAGGCGAGGTAATGCGGCGGTAACGAACAATCCCCAAATCTCGGTAGTTGGAAGAAATAAAAGTTTATTTCTCATCGATGTTACATATTCAATATAGCTCTTCAGGGAAGGGATCTGCTCATGGCTGCCAATCTGATGGGTGCCCTACCATCTTACAGTCACACCATCTCAACACGAGCCTGTAGGATTCACAGCAGCAGGGAAAGAGAGCATAGAAAATTGTGCCTGGAAGTGGCACCCATTATTCTGCTCGCATTTCGTTGACCAGAGGATGTCACCTTGCCAGACCTACCTTCAAGCCGAGCAGAGAGGTGTAATTCTTCCCTAGGCCTTAAAGAAAGGGAATATGGGAATAATGTGAACCCTATCAATACCTACCACGCTGCAAATCCCCACAACAATCTCACGACGTAGTTACTGTCCTGATTGTACACGTGAAGGAACAGAGGGTAGGCAACTCCTGTATGTTCACACAGACAGTGAGAGGGAGGCGTGGGATTTAACCTTGGGGAAGTTGGACTGCAAAGCTTTGCTGTTTCCTTCATATTACCTTTGTCGTATATGCAAAGTGGCTGTATCACAAGGCAGGAAGCTGCAGCCTGTCAGCCCAAGAAGGATGGGTAATGTGCTGTGTCATTTCAAAGGAAGGAGCGATCACCTCCAGTTGGAGAAATCCAGGAAGACTTCCCTGAGGAGCTGGCTCTTGCTTCTGGATCTTGAAGAATAGACCAGATTTGGACATTCGGAGATGTTTATTATTTCAACCAGTCAGCTATTCATTCTGTGTGCTAGGTGGGTGGCTTCTCATGTCTGGAAAACCATTTGTAAACTCCATTTAGTTGACACTTTTAGTTTAATTCACACTCTTCCAGTTGCAAGAGGAGTCACAGAGTGGTGGTGGGGGTTGGGGGAGGGAAGTAGTTATGAACTGGGTTTGACCAGGGAGCTTTCCTGGAAGAGGCCCTGGGGAGAAATCTGATGCAGCAGGTAGAATAAGAACTGGATTTTATTGCAGATTTATTGCAGCCTTCCTTCCTTCCTCCCTCTCATTCCCCTTTCCCCGTGTACTGCTGCCTCCCTGTCTCCCCCATTTCCTCAGAGCCTGGGCAGTGCTGTGCCCTGAGGCAGGGGAGGGGCTGATGTAGCCTGTGGCTCCTGGGACCCTCACAGTTTAATGATAGCAGGGATAAGGTTGCAGGGCCCCAGCGTCCCAGTGTTTGCCTAGAAACTCAAGAAGAAACCTCCAGTGTGAGCCAGAGTGACCCCATTGGGTGGTGTGGGTAACTGGAGGAAAAGAAAATAAGCTTGCCGTACAGACACATGGGGACAGCTTACAGGCAGCCGGAGGCGGTGGCGGGGGAAGCCCGGGGGCGTGGAGTCGGCAATGCCCTGCGGTCAGTGAGCCTGCTCCCTAGCTTGGGCCAGAGCAGCTGGCCCCTCGGGGCTCCCGCGGCTGTCTGCACCTGGCCTTGCCCACAGCTGTGCTCCAGTGAGCTGGCCCGCACCAGCCAGCAGCCAGTTTTCATCAGCACAGACAGAGCAGAACTCACTGCTTCCCGATCTCCCTCTGCCTCTCCTCCCCTCCTCTAGGAGAACTCGAGGTTTGGGGCAGACTCTGTGTGCATCAGGGATGGCTGAGATAATCCAAGGCGTGAGAGGCACTGGAAGACACGCTCGCACACACGCTGAGGCTTGGCTGCATGCATTTCCCTTCCAGGATTCACAGGCTGCCGGTGAAGGGCCTGAGGTTTCTACTCCGGAGAAACTGTTATCAAGTGCCTTCTTGGGTTTAAGGGATAAATGCACCAACATTTAATTGTTGGTCTGTATATATTCCACCTCTAGGTCTTTTCTTCCATTCACACTGGCAAAAGATTTCAGCGCTAGAAGTGATCTCAGAGGGTACCTAGGCCAGTAGTTGCTAAACCTGAATGACCATCACCTGGGAAGCTTTTAAAAATACACATTCTCAGGCTCTGAGCCCAGAAGTTCTGACTCAGTAAGTCTGGGCCTTGTCCCTGCCCAGTTATTGATTTTGCAGGTCCCACGCTCAGAGGAGTGGTCCCCTGGGGCCAGCGAAGCCCAGGAGTGCGTCAGTTGCTTGTGCTTGGCAACCACCCTGCCTCCTGTGAATTCATCGTTCTCATTAAGGGGATGGCTCTCCAAACCTGCTGAGAGGCCCAACCCTTGCTTATTGTGCTCTGGGAGCATTTGTCGGCTCCCTAAATGCAGGTCTGGCTGGCTGGGAGTGGGTTTCTCTGCTGGCTGTGTTCCATTTCACTGGGAAGAAGGAGCCCTCCCTGTGGCGGGCATTGCACTTGTCAGCCACCATTGCCTTCCCGATGGTTTTCTGAGCCAAAGGAGAGATGATGAGTCAGAAATGTGCTCACCAGGTCTGCCCCAGCCACCTGACAGGGAGGAGGGCTGCAGAGAAACACTGCGGACTGCCTCCCTCTACAGCACACGCAAACTCGCGTGCACATGCACATGCCAGGCTGGCTGGAGGGCAGGCTGTCTTCTGGAGGAACCGAAACGCTGCTCATTTCTCTGGGAAGATGCTTTCCATTTTCAAATTCCAAGAAGTGCTTTACAAAAAGATAATAGTAGTTTTGCTCTATGTGCCCAAGACTTTGCTCATGCAGGATCCCATGTGTTCTTTGTCACTGCCCCGGGAAGTGGAGGGGACAGGGTTTACCCTTCTCATGCTCTGAGCAAACAAGCCCAGAAAGGGTGTGTGATTCTGAGTATTCAGTGCTAAAGGGCCATGCTGTCAGGGCTCGAATTGTTCAGAAAAAAATTGTGTGCATGCATATGTTTAATATGTATTTGTGTGTATACATGTATGTGGACGGAGACAGAGAATGAGCAAGTGCACACAACTGACAAAGCAAATGGGATAGGGTGTTAACAATAGCAAATTATCTAGGTAAAAAAAAATACGTGTTTTTCGTACTGTTTTTATTTTTGTAATTTTTTCTGAAATTTTAAATCTATTTCCAAACAAAAACACTTTTCATTTAAAGACATGGAGCAAGTTAACAGTTGGGTCTGTGGGGGTCTTGTTTATGGAAGACACACTTATCACTTCTTACCATCTCTGGATAGACATATTTCTTAGACTGAGCTTAAATGCCGGTTCTTCTGCGCAGCCTTCTGTGGCCCCTCAGACTGGATGGTGTGCCCCGATTTCATGTACGTTTCTTTCCCTTTATCACAACAGATAGGAGTGAATTGTTTTCAATTTAATGTCTGTTTCTACTGCTGGACTGTAAACTCCATGAGGGCAGGACTTTGTCTCGTTCCTGGCTGATCCCAAGGGTCTGGGTGGTGACTGGAATACAGTAGGCATTCAATGAATATTTGTTGAAAGAATTAACCAGACTATGGGCCACAGATGCACGCAGGTGCACACACACATGTGCAGACACGCTCATGCTCTATTTTCTTAATTCTACGGCTCTGTCACAGGCAGGCTGGAGATGCCAGAATTTAGAGGACAGCTGGCAGGGTGGCATCATGCCTCTGGAAATGACATTCCAGGAGTGAATGACATCCTTTGGGAAGAGAAGGTGATGCCCCTTCCCAGCCAGTGCCCCTCTCCCCTCCCCCCTCAAGCCCAGAGGCGCTTCCGGGGGAGAAATGATGCTCTTGCAGCAGGTGGCGAAGGGATCCCAGAGACAGAGGGCTGTGAGAGGCGGCAGGGATGCTGAGTGGGAGCCGCTGCCTTTCCGGGAACAAAAGAGCCCTTTAGAGTCACTTGATATCATGTCTTCCTGCCCTGGGCCTCTGCCAAGCCTCCTCTTCCCATTGTGGGACAGCAGCAACAGCAGAGGCCTGCCCTGGGCCTGCTCCTCCCTGCACTGCCGGACAGGGGCAAGGGCTGTGCCGGAGCCAGCGTGCCAGGAAAGCCTCGAGTGCCCACGTGTGCCCATCAATGGAAGCTTTTATTTTAGTTTTGAATAGGTAATACATCCACGTATTCAAAACTCAGAAAGTACAGCGTACGTGCTATGAGAGTCCCCTCCTGCCCTGCCCCCATCCAGCCAGCTCTTCTTAAGGCTCCTTCTATGGAAAGTTGGTGCACGTCCAAACAATATGTATATTTCCTGCAGTGGCAGAAGCCCGCATACACTGTTTGGATCTTGCCCTTTTCACTTACTGATATATCTTGGTGTGCTTTCCACAGGAGTCCGTAAAGCAATGTTCTTGACTTTTTTTGGTTTTTGGCTACATGGTATTCTGGGGTGTCAAGGTGCTGGGGAAAATGCTCCCTGTGTCTAAGGAGCCAGGCTGCAGCCTTTCTGTGCCACGCTGTGCGTGCGTGGGAACCTTTTGAAGAGCACTGAGGAATGTAGAGAGTTAGACATACGGGACCCGCCTGAGACCTGCACCATCCTGTATGGTGGCCACCAGCTGCATGTGGCTGTTGAGCACTGGAAATGCAGCTGGCCAAACTGAGACATGCTATAAAGGTAAAATAGGCACTGGAATTTGAAGATTTAGTTCAAAAATGTAAAATATCTTATTAATGATTTTTATATTTACTATATTTATTCAATATATTTTGAATATATTGGTTAAATAAACTATATCGCTGAAATGAAATTTACTTGTTTCTTTTTACTTTTTAAAAATATGGCTACTAGGAAATTTAAAATTCTATATGTGGCTTCCATTTGTGACCCGCATATTTCTGTTGGACTCTGCTTCCCTAGAGAAGTGGAGCCCAGGGATGGAGCTGAGGTGGGAAGGGCTGACTCCCGCTGGGCTGGTGGCAGGACTGGCTCCCTACCCTGCTGGAAGATTCCAGGCCCAGCCTCCTTCCTTCTCGGCCTCATTTTCCCCTCTGTGCAAGAGGCTGAGTAGGATTAGAGGACCTCGTTTCTATGAGGGCAAGGATTTCTCTCTGTTTTGTCCACTGCTCTATCCCTGGTGAGAGAATAGTGTCTGGCATGGACTGGGTGCTTGCTGAGTGAATGAATGAAAGTAGAAAGTGAAATGGGAAATGTGAGTTGTTTCCAGGGAAGTGTAGACTCATTAAAATTTCCGGACTTGGAGGCCCTTAGAGATCGTAGGATGCCTGCAACTGCGAAGCCAAGACTCAGAACACAGCAGCGACTTGCCCAAGGTCACTCTGGGTGTTGATGGTAACACGGCAGCCCTCCTGCTTCCCTGCCACCCTTTTCAGGACACATAATGACATTTCTGTGCGGGCTGTCCCACTCCCGTGGGGCAGAAGGCCCGAAGAAGGATGGGCCCAACGGGAACCCACTCAAACCAAGGGCTCCAGCTTTCCGGCCTGAGGGCCCCAGGCAGAGGCCCGGTCATCTCCTTGGCGTCCACCCCCAGGCGAGGAGGAGCCGGCAGGCTGGAATCCGCAGTGAGCAGCCTCTAAATCACTCATGCTGGGGTGGGAGAGGCCGGCAGCGGCGGCGGAGGGGATTTTCATAGATTATACTGAAAGAATTACAATGGCGAGGGAAGGGAGCCCAGTTCCCACAGAGTGTCCGGTCACTCCTGCGGGGGGCTGTGGGAGCTGGGGCTGGCTGCCTCTTTCTCTCTGGGCAGCAGCACACACAGTTTTTAATAATTAAGTAACTTTAATTGTCCTGGGAAAGCCGAGATCGCCTTGGGGCACGCTGCACAAACTCATAATTAATGTTACCAAGAGAGATTAGGAAAGGCGAACTGAGAAATGATTCACTTTTTAAAAAGCGCCTCACTGTTAAGCCTTATTATCCTAAGTTTAGACCCTCATTTATCTGCTTTGAGGAGAAAAAAAAAAAAGACCCAATACCCAGAAACGAGTGCATGTGAAATTAAAACTCCGTGTCTTCGTAATGTGGTTTAAAAGCATCAGATGGGAAAATGTTCCCATTTATTGATTCCATTCTGGTGACTGAAGGAAAATTTAAGACAGAGGAATATAATTAATAAGTAATAATAATACGCTTGATGGAAGCTCAAGCTTTTTACGGCTATCCTCGTGGCTTAGAAGTTATTTCATTTTAGGATTTTTTTGGAATTATTTTTGTCTCTGGTTCCCTTGTGAAAGATACACTGAAGCTCATGTAAGTTGCAATGATTGTTTACGTGAAGTGATACGTTGTAGAGTGTTTGGCATATGAGTGTTTAGTAAATATTTGATGAATTAATAAGCACGTCAATGAAAGAGGGAAGTTGCTGAAGAAGGAGAAACTGTCCTTGCACAAATATCCACAGTCAACAGGAAGGGCAAGCCCAGTGAGTCCTGTGATGGTGGCGGAGAGAAGGTGCGTAAGACATAGGTGAACAAGATGTGGCAGCGATTACACAGCTGGGGGGGGGAGAAGCCTTGGAAATTAGGGGTGTGCGTCAGCGTGAGGGCATAGGGTGAGAGGAAGCAAAGAACTTGGACCCGGAGCCATCCTTGTACATGATTAGTAGTCTGTTAATAATCCCTGATTGATTACCCTAAACCAGTGGATGTGTTTCCTTACAAAATCCTTGTGTCTCCACAGAAAAAAGCATCGACCTGTTTTATTCTTCCATTCAGATGACAAATATTTGCTTCCTAAGTTATGAGTGTCTCAGTCTTTCTAAGCACCACTGTAGGTTTTCTTCCACTTACTTAACTAGCATTGGGACGGAATGCCCACTGTTGTGTTCCAGGCACCATTTTAAACGGACATAGATGGGATCAACTGGAATGCGGGCAGAAGACTTGGGTTCTTAACCCAGATACATGATTCCCTTCTCTTTGAGCCTCAGTTTCCACATCCATACGATGGGAATGATAGTTGTGGATGTGAACTCCTTAGGAGGTGGAAAGATGATACTATGCGTTCCCGAAGCAACTTTTCCAGGCAAGTTGGTGGAGGAATCTTCTGGATGGGTTCTTCTTTCCTCCTGGCTTCTCCAAAGCCTCGATCGTACCCAGGGGTACTGCTCTCACCACAGGCCCACCAGATAGGGCTCAGACGCCCCTCCACCTGGAGTGGCAGCCAGGAAGCAATCTGTCCCAGGCAGCCACCTCCAGGGAGGCTCTCAGGCCCTTTTCTGAGATCACTGTTCCCTGGCTGTCAGTTAATACCCACTGAGAGGCTGCTGGGTAAATAACGAGGTGGTGGCTGATTAAGCTCAAGGTGCGATTCCTCTCAGGGGTCTTTATGTGTGAATAGACAACTCACAAAGAATGGAAGCTTTTAAGACTTAAAAAAATGAAGCCAGGCCGGGCGCGGTGGCTCAAGCCTGTAATCCTAGCTCTTTGGGAGGCCGAGGTGGGCGGATGGTTTGAGCTCAGGAGTTCAAGACCAGCCTGAGCAAGAGCGAGACCCCATCTCTACTATAAACAGAAAGAAATTAATTGGCCAACTAAAAATATATATAGAAAAAATTAGCCGGGCATGGCGGCGCATGCCTGTAGTCCCAGCTACTTGGGAGGCTGAGGCAGTAGGATTGCTTGAGCCCAGGAGTTTGAGGTTGCTGTGAGCTAGGCTG
>VSMD01121505.1:0-29913 GCA_008750895.1 Mirza zaza | reverse complement strand
TGGGAGGAAGGAGGTGTTTTACTTCTGGAATCTGCAGGAGAGGGGCAGTTAGAGGGAGGAAAGAAATTTCTTTTCTTTTTCTTTTTTTGTTTTTTGAGACAGAGTCTCACTCTGTTGCCCGGGCTAAAGTGCCGTGGCGTCAGCCTAGCTCACAGCAACCTCAAACTCCTGGGCTCAAGCGATCCTCCTGCCTCAGCCTCCCGGGTAGCTGGGACTACAGGCATGCGCCACCGTGTCCGGCTGATTTTTTTCTATATATTTTTAGTTGGCCAATTAATTTCTTTCTATTTTTAGTAGAGACGGGGTCTCGCTCTTGCTCAGGCTGGTTTGGAATTCCTGACCTTGAGCGATCGCCCACCTCGGCCTACCAGAGTGCTAGAGTTACAGGCGTGAGCCGCAGTGCCCAGCCAGGAAAGAAATTTCTAGATGAAATAGACCATGCAAAGGAGCAATGAGTGCATTAGAGAATTGAGAGGAGGCTTGTTTACTTATATTTAACACTCTTCTTTCATGCTAGACATTGATCTAACTCAGGGCTTCTGGACCCTGGCACTTTCAACCATTGGAGCAAATCTAAGTTCTGTGCTTTTTAATGTCCCCTCCAGGGTACCTGAGATGCCACACACAGTTCAAACACAAGAGTGCTTATTTTGCCATGCATAGCAACATGCTATGTCTAAACTTTCCTTGCAATAATACTTCCACTTACTTCTCCAGCCAATTTTCATTGCAATGGCTGCGAAGTGGAGAATGGAAATCTTTTGTTGGTCCTTTGTTTGGTTGTATAACCAAAACTACTTGGTTATAAATGAGTCACTCAGATGAATCAGGATACTCAAGTTAATTTTTTAAAAAGCATTCCTGTTAAAATGAAAGCCCAAGAGTAAAAGAAAATGTGTTTTTTCATACTACCTCCCAACAATATACCCAAAGACTTCTTCCGCACCTTCTCCCCCTCCCCAAGAGTCTGTGGTTTCAAGTTTGAGAAACTCTGCTCTAAAACGATGTCATTTTACATGGAAGATTCTGAGTTTCAGAGAAATTATAGAGAACCAAAACCCTTGAAATGAATTAATGAAATTGTTGGGACTAGACTCTAAGGAATCTTGGCTTCACTCCAAATTCACATTCAGATTTTCATGTCATAAAATACCTGCCCAACTACAAAGCTACTTCAGTTACAGGATTAATCTGGGCTAGTCAACTTGCTTGAAATGAAATTGGGCTTTACTGTAAAAAATGATGACTAGAAAAACATGAATTATAACAAAACTACAGTAACACAAACACAGCAAATAAGAAATGAGAATTACATACATTACAAATGAGATGACAAGATTTGGTAGCTACAATACACTGGGAGGAGCCATCACCCAATCGACCATTTAATTGACTTGTCTTACTTAGAAGAGAATGTTTTGCTCCATTGACAAAAACGCAGTTTTAAAAAAAGTACACCCTAAAATAATAGGGAATGGATGAGCGAAATCATTTTTTTTTTTAAACTTCCAATGACTACTTGGAAAGTTGAACACAAGGGCTTGGTCTTTGTCACAAACACTTTATTGTTTTTCTACCAAGCTTGGGAGTGGTGCATCTTTCTAGAACAGCATCCTGTCTTAAAGAGAACATGCAATCTACATGCCTGAGGTGCCAGCACAGGGAGTGCTCTGTGATCTAGTGAGTCTCAGGTAGAATCATCCTCATCTTTAAGGAGATAGTGGGGGTTTCTCCCTTCAAGAAGGTCTATCCCCTGTCGCAGGACATCCATCCTCTCCCCACTGAGATCTAAACACTGAGGCCGTTGATTGTGAAAATGCTGCAACTTGAGATTCTTTACCTTCCCAAGGCCCTTTTTAAGTCCCCATAGTTCTAATCTTGTATTCAGAATTTTACATTCTTTTTCTTAACGAGGGCTCCCTAATTTGTATACACTTCAGGCTCCATAAAACCTGGATCCACTCCTGATGGATTGATTGATTGACTGAGACAGGGTCTACCTCTGTCCCCCAGGCTAGAGTGCAGTGGTGTGATCTTAGCTCACTGTAGCCTCAAGCTCCTGGCCCCAAACTATCCTCTTGCTTCAGTCTTCTGAGTAGCTGGGGCCACAGGCACATGCCACCACACCCAGTTAATTTTTAAAAATTTTTTTGCAGAGACGGAGTCTCTCTATATTGCCCAGGGTTGGTTCCGAACTCCTGGGCTCAAGTGATCCTCCCAACTCGGCCTCCCAAAGTGCTGGGATTACAGGTGGGGGAAATCGTGCCCGGCCCACTCCTGATTTAAAGTCAGATTTTGTTCAGGGTGCCTCACCTCTAAATTTCTCACCTAGTCTGTAGAGAAGCTTGCCTTTTCTGTGTCTGGAAGCCAAGCCTTCCATGGCAAGTCGCCAAACAATCGAATTCAAATTGACAGATGTGTTTTATGGCAGAGTCATTGATTTATAAATGCAGGGGGTTCTTAAGATTTTGAAGTTTGATGGCATAAATTCTGTGATTTTATTTAATCAAGTGTCATTGTGACTTAAGCCAGAGCCACTTGGGCATTTACAACTTCTCAGTCTAAAGGTGCTACTTTGTGATGCTCTTGGGAAGGCTGGCATCAGGAGTTGAAAGGCCATTCCCACAGCAGGGTGCAGGGTGGTTTGGACCATTTCAGGAAGAGGTTTCATATGTTTGTTTAATCAGATGCCAATAATAATAATAAAATAGTAGCAACAATAAAAAGCCCTAACGGTGGTCTAATTTTAAAACAGAACTCTCCATTCTAATATAGAAAGATGCTATAAAAGGTAAATTCAATCTAACCACTCTTGAGTGCCACACTTTCTTACGACTCATTTAAGTTTTCCTGTTAACTACTAATCTCAGGGGTCTGGGCGGGGTCCAGGGCAGGGGCTGACAAACTCTGGCTCACCGCCTCCTTGTGTGTGGTCTGTGAGCTAAGGCTGGTTTCACATTTTTAATGGTTGGAAAAAAATCAAAAGAAAACTAATATTTTTTGATGTGGAAAGTTATATGAAATTCAAATCTCAATGCCTCGAAATGAAGTTTTATTGGTACCCAGCTGTGCCTACTCTCCTACATGTCATCTAGGGCTACTTTCATGCCACCCTAGAAGAGCTGAATAGTTGCTATGGAAACCATCTGGCCCAGAAAGCTGAAAATATTCACTTATCTGGCTTATTACAGAAAAAAAAGTTTGTTGACTCCTGCTCTAGGGCAAAAGTTCTTCAAATTGGGGTTCTCGTATTTTGGGAATATCCATAGATTTTTCAAGAGGTACACAGGTGTGATTAAGGAAATCAATTCACAGATCCTTAACTCCTAGGTGTATATTTTCCTGAAATTGATCAACTCAGAATTTACCCAGAGGGTGGTCCATTATGCATAATCCATACTGAAGCAATGCTTGGAGCTATAAAATCTCTGGGCCATGACGGTGTTAACGTTGAGAAAGCAATTGACTCTATGATTGGGAAAGAAATCTCAGGTGGTTTTCAATTCTTTGCTTTTAAGAAAATTGACCCAATCAATTATGACTGATCAATATGTGATTTTTCTGGCATATAATTCAGAACGAATTAAAATACTTCAGAATTATTGCTATAAGAATACAATTTTTATTTTCATATACTTATTTATGTGACTAAAACTCAGAGTTTACATCAACAAAAGAGAAAATTTGGAATATGAAAATGAGCTGTATCTCATTCTTGCAAAAGAATGGTAAAAACAGTTTTACAAAAAGTAATATTCATCAAGGGCATATAAACTGATTAAAAACCAGACCTGGCCCAGTGCAGTGGTTCATGCCTGTAATCCTAGCACTCTGGGAGGCCAAGTCAGGAGGATCCCTTGAGCTCAGGAGTTCAAGACCAGCCTGAGCAAGAGTGAGACCCTGTCTCTATTAAAAATAGAAAAAAATTAGCTGGGTGTGGTGGCATACACCTGTAGTCCCAGCTACTTGGGAGGCTGAGGCAGGAAGATCACTTGAGTCCAGGAGTTTGAGGTTGCTGTGAGTTGGGCTTGATACCATGGCACTCTAGCCTGGGCAACATAGCAAGATTCTGTCTTAAAACAAACAAACAAAAAACACCAGACCTATCTAACCCATTAAAATATATAATACTAGTAAATTTTTGCTTATATTTAATAATTATTTTTCAAAATGTGTAATATATTTGTTGTTTTGATCAAATATGTCTAATGATAATTTTATATAGAAGAAATATCTAAATCTCTGAGCCTTGTGATCATAGGAAATAAACATTGTGAATTTCAATTTATATAACCATGATTTCATTACTGAGAAGTAGGATGAGAGAAATAATAAAAAATTTTCAAGATTAATAATGGTTCCTACCTTCGAGTCCTTCTACCTATTCTAGAAGCTTCAGAGACTAGTGCTCTCAACCTGATTGGCTAAGGTGAGACATTGCCTCACTTTTTTTCCTGGCAATAGCATCATTTTGTCTCAATTTTGCTGGGCCACAGGACCTAGGGCATCTGAGAATTGGATCAGATGGAATCACATTTTACATCTCTACCAGATCAGAATTTTCATTTACCAAGACAAAAGAAGTCCCACCTATCTGCCCTTTTTTGAGGAATATGTTCTAGAAAGTACCCTAAAGGAATAAAAATAAAATCAGAGTAAAGGTGTGAAATAGGGGAGGATGGAGAGTGTAATGAACTATAGTAAACAATGAACGTCATACTTTTTGGTTAAATATAAATGGAGATGGTAATTTGACTGGGAATTTTAATGTAAGAGATATACCATAGGGCACAACTTAAAAGAAAGCCTAGAAATAAATTTGCATGCAATCTCAGCGAAACTCAGCATTTGGGATACAGGGATGTAGAAGAAGATAAGGCCCAAAAGCTCCTCTCATTGGGAAGATGCCTTCCTAATGGAAGATTGAGGTATATTTATTTTTTGCATAGAAGTAGAGAAATATAAATTTAACAATAATTGTTAAAGATTGGAAAGTAGCTGTTAACAGAAAGGGGATGAATATATGAATGTTCCAGAAAAAAGTCAGAAGTTAGAAAAAAGGAGAAAACCACAAACTTTAACAAATAATAAATATTAAATAAGATGGGAGTAAATAATAGCAAGTATATGTTACTATCATAAATGCAAAGAATTTAAATTTTCCTGTCAAAGACAAAGAGAGACTGATAAAGATATTAAATAGTAGAATGGGTAAATATAAACCAAGCAAAAAAAATAAAGTACAAAATAAGACTCAGAATATTATTATGAGATAAAGCATGATTTAAGGCCATCAGCTATTAAATGGAGGGAACAACTATATAAGGATAAAAGGTAAAATCGACAAAGAGCATAGAATAGCCACAGACTTGTATGCATCAAACAATATATGGCAAAATAAAATGAAGCAAAACACCTTGGTAATATAAGAAAAGCTTGATTAAAAAAACCACAATCCTACTGAGAGGTTTTAAAATACTTCTTTCAAACTTTACCAAACAGCCAAAAACTAAGAGAAGACTAGAAGAATTGAGTAACAAAGTCAACTTGATACATAAAAATTCGAACTCTATAGAGACTATATACTTTTCTCTGATGCTCACCGAACATTTACGGAAATTGGTCACCTAAATGGCCACACAGAAAACTATTAAATTACAAAAAGCACACATTTTACAGGTTACATTCTCAGACCAAAACTCAGTAATATCAGAGACCAAAAACCAAAACACAGCTTCACAAATTGCAACCACACACAGGCCTCATTTTATTGCCCTTTACTTTCCTGTGCTTCACAGATGTTGCTTTTTACAGGTCGAAGGTCTGTGGCAACCCTGTGTCCAGCAAGTCTAATCAGCACAACTTTTCCAAGAGTGTATGCTCACTTTGTGTCTCTGTGTCACATTTTGGTAATTCTCACAACATTTCAAACTTTTCCCATTGTTATCGTATCAGTTCTGGTGATCTATGATCAGTGCTCTTCGATGTTACTTTTGCAAATGTTTCAAGACACCATGAACTGCACCCATATAAAATGACAAACTTAGTTGAGAAATGTGTGTTCTGACTGCTCCACCAACCAGCCCGGCCATTCCCCCATCTCTCTCCCTCTCATTGGTTCTCCCTATTACCTAAGACACAATGATATGAAAATTGGCCAAATAATAACCGCACGATAGTCTTTAAGTGGTCGAGTGAAAGGAAGTGGCGCATGTCTCTCACTTTAAATTAAAAGCTAGACACGATTAAGCCTAGTGAGGAAGGCATGTCGAAAGCCAAGCCACGCTGAAAGCTAGACCTCTTAGGCCACAGTCAGCCAAGTTGTGAAGGTAAAGGAAAAGTTCTAGAAGGAAATTAAAAGTGCAACGTCACTGAACTCAGGAATGATAAGAAAGCAGAATAGCTTTATTGTTGATATAGAGACAGTTCGAGTGGTCTGGATAGAAGATCAAACCAGCCACGACATTTCCTTCAGCCAAAACCTAATCCAGAACAAAGTCCCAACTCTCTTCAATTCTACAAAGGCTGAGAGGGGTAAGAAAACTGTAGGAGAAAAGTTTGAAGCCAGCAGAGGCTGGCTCCTGAGGCTTAGGGAAAGAAGTCATCTCCAGAAGATAAAAATGCAAGATGAAGCAGCAAGTGCTGATGTAGAAGCTATAGCAAGTTATCCAGATCATTGATGAAAGTGGCTACATTAAACAACAGGTTTTCAATGTAGATGAAACAGCCTTCTACCGGGAAGAAGATGCCATCTAGGACTTTCATAATTAGAGAGGAAAAGCTTGGCTTGAAGCTTCAAAGGACAGGCTGCCTCTTACATTGGGGCTAATCAGCTGGTGACCTTAAGTTGAAGCCAATGCTCATTTACCATTCTAAAAATCCTGGTCACCCAAGAAGTCTGATGAAGATGAACAAGAACATGAATGTTGTTTTCATGCCTGATAACACAATAACCATTCTGCAGGCCATGGATCAGGAAGTAATTTTGATTTCCCCCATCCTATTATTTAAGAAATACATTTCTTAAGGCTACAGCTGCCATAAACAGGGATTCCTCTGATGGGTCCAAGCAAAACAAATTGAAAATCTTCTGGAAGGGATTCACCATTCTAGATGCCATTAAGAACATTTGTGATTCATGGGAGTAGATCGAAATGTCACTATTAATGGGAGTTTGGAAGGAGTTGATGCCAACCCTCATGGACGACTTTGAGAGGCTCACGACTTCAGTGTAGGAAGTAATGGCAGACGTAGAAGAAATAGCCAGAGAACTAGAATTAGACATGGAGCCTGAATCGCTGCGATCTCATGATAAAACTTGATGGGATAAAGAGTTGTTTCTGTAGCTGAGCAAAGAAAGTGCTTTCTTGAGATGGAATCTACTCCCGGGAAAGATGCTGTGAACATTGCTGAAATGACAAGAGAGGGTTTAGAATAAACCCTCTTACATTACATAAGCTTCGTTGATAAAGCAGTGGCAAGGTTTGAGAGGATGGAGTCCAATTTTAAAGGAAGTCCTATTGGGGTAAAATGCTGTCAAGCAGCATCTCATGCTATAGAGAAACATTCCAGGAAAGGAAGAGTCAATTGATGCAACAGACTCCATTGTTTTCTTTTCTTTTTTTATATTTTGAGCCAGAGTCTTACTCTGTCGTCCTGGCTACAGTGCAGTGGCATGATCATAGCTCACTGCAACCTCAAACTCCTGGGCTCAAGCAATCCTCCTGCCTCAGCCTCCCAAGTAAGTGGAACTACATGCATGTGCCACCACACCTGGCTAATTTTTCCATTTTGTAGTAGAGATGGGGTCTCAGTCTTTTTCAGGCTGGTCTCAAACTTCTGACCTCAAGCAATCCTCCTGCCTTGGTCTCTCACAGTGCTAGGATTACAGGCATGAGCCACCATGCCCGGCCTCATTGTTTTCTTATTTTAAGAAATTGCCACAGCCGCTCCAGCCTCCCGCTGCCGCTACCCTGAACGGTCAGCAGACATCAACACAGAGGGGAGACCCTCCACCGGCAAAGAGATTACAGCTCGCTGAAGGCACAGATGATTGCTAGTATTTTTTAGCAACAAAGTATTTTAAAATTAAAGTATATACATTTTTTTTTTTTTTTTTTTTTAGATATAATGCTATTGCACACTTAATAGACTACAGAAACAAAAAAATGTGTGTGAATTACTTTACTGCGGTGGTCTGAAAATGAACTGGCAGTATGTCTGAGCTATGCTTGTACTTGAAAAATAGGAAATATACTTTTATATAACCCCTGGATTCTGCCCTTTTCCCACACCAACCAACCAACCAATCAATCAAGCAAGCAATCCTAAAACTGAAATAACAAAGTATCTAGAAGTTTATGAAAAGAAGGATATGTCATATAAAAGTTTATAGGGATATGAATATAAGGAAAAATTTTAAATGATTTTGAAGCAGGCAAAAAGATTACTGAGTATTCTGTCAGTTCCCAGACCTGGGTTATCAGATCTATAGAGGTTAGTGCCTTTTAGTTTTTGAGCTATTATACAACTTTGTGGGTTACAGAAACATATAATAATGTAAATAGCTCATCCACAGGACTGCAAACAGGTTTTCCCTGATGGAATGCTCTGAAGATAGTGACCAGTTTTGCATCTGTTTGTCAATTCACTTTAGCATTCCTGATTACCTATATAATTATGCATTTGTTAAATTCTCCTTTGAATCTGTTGATATCTTACTGGCTCCCTTTTTAATTAATAAATTAAATGAAATCTTTGACACTTGTTCATTTTATATTTGTATGACAGTCATGATTTTAACTTTTAAAAATTATCTTTTAACATAGGCGAAGGCATAATGGAAAATATATAGCCTTAAATGTTTTTATTAATTATTAAAGGTTAAATAAGTAAACTTAAGAGAGAAAAATAGAATAACAAATTAAACTGAAAGAAAAGCCGGGGAAAGAATTATTAAAGATATTAATAAAAGGTGAAAGCTGAGATAAATAAAAAAGAGGAGGGGTAAAGAAAGAATAAATAAAAGTAAAAGCTCTACTTTTAATACAAATGACCAAATTAATAAGTCCTTGGCATACTAAGTAGAAGACTAAAAATACTAAAAAATTTACAGTAGTAACAAGAAAGTCAATAGACCCCAAAATGACAAAGAAAATATTTTAAAGAGAATGTTAAATGAAATAATAGGACTACAAATATGAAAATTTAGAGCAAAATAGATGATATTTTTCTCTTGCAAAATGTAAATTACTAAAATTGATCCAGATGAGGTATCCAACCTGAACAGACCAGTTATTACAGAAAAATATTGAAGTTTGTTAAGGCTGTACAATGAAAAAGAGCATTAGCCTAGATTAGAGAACAGATAGTTTCTGAGATAGTCGAACTATTTCAGGTCATCAAAAAGGAAGAAAAGAGCTCCAATTTATTCTTAGAACAGCACAGTCTAAAACGAACAAGCAAAAATCAGAGATATGACAAAAAAGAAAACTAGAGACCAACTGTGCTTATGTGTATAGTCATGTGTCTCTTATCAATGGACATCCACTCTGGGAAAGGTATCATGAGGCTATTGCATCATTGAGTGAATCTCATAGACTGTACTTACATAAACCTAGATGGTGCTGCCTACTACACACCTGGGCTGTATACATCACATATACAGCCAGCCTGTTGCTCCTAGGCTACAAACCTGCACAGCAGGCACTGTACTGAGTATTGTGGGCAACAGTAACACAGTGGTAAGTATTTATGCTTCTAAACATAGCTAACCAAAGAAAAGATACAGTTGCGGTAAAAATACAAAGACAAAAGATAAAAAATGGTACACGGGTTCAGGGCACTTACATGAATGGAGCCTGCAGGACTGTGAGTGAGTGAGTGGTGAATGAACATGAAGGCCAAGGACAACAGTGCTGTACGTTACTGTAGACCTTATAAACACCGTACATTTAGGCTACACTAAATTTATTTAAACATTTCTTTATTCAATAATGAATTAACCTTAGCTTACTATAACTTTTTTAGTTTGTCAACTTTTATGTTTTGTTTGAACTTTTTTGTCTCTTTTCTAATAACACTTAGCTTAAAACACAAACATAGTGTACAACTGTACAAAAATATTTTCTTTCTTTACATTGTCATTTTATAAGCTTTTCTTCTATTACATTTTTTTTTAACTTTTTAAACTTTTTTGTTATAAACTAAGACATAACACGCATTAGCCTTGGCCCACACAGGGATCACCCAGATGTCACTACATGATGGGAATTTTTCAGCTCTGTTATAATCTTACGGGACCACCACTGTGGTCTATTGTTGACCAAAATGTTGTCATGTGGTGCATGACTGTAATTGTAAAAATTCCAAATAAAATGAAACATAGCAGCGTACTGGAAGAATAATCCAACCTGACCAAGAGGGTTTGTTCTAAAAGAGCAAGCTGAGGGCCGGGCATGGTGGCTCATGCCTATAACCCTAGCACTCTGGGAGGCCGAGGCAGGCAGATTGCTCAAGGTCAGGAGTTCAAAACCAGCCTGAGCAAGAGTGAGACCCTGTCACTACTAAATAGAAAGAAATTAATTGGCCAACTAATATATATAGAAAAACTTAGCCGGGCATGGTGGTACATGCCTGTAGTCCCAAGCTACTTGGGAGGCTGAGGCAGTAGGATTGCTTGAGCCCAGGGGTTTGAGGTTGCTGTGAGCTAGGCTGACGCCACGGCACTCACTCTAGCCTGGGCAACAAAGCGAGACTCTGTCTCAAAAAAAAAAAAAAAAAAAAAAATGCAAGCTGATTCAATCCCAGGCTGTGTCCTACACTAATCTACTGTATCAACGGATTTAAGTGCAAAACCCAAATATAGCTAAAGATATTGAAAAGATATTGGATAAAATTCAGCAACCCACCCGCATAAAAACTCTAAGTAAAAATTGAAGTAGAAGAAAATGACCTAAGTACTATAAAAACCATTATCCAAAGAAGTGGTGTATATATTAGATCAGGAAATTCTAAAGCCATTCAAGTTAAAATGAGGGACACAACAGGGATGCCAGCTATACCAACATTGTTTGGAGGTTTTGGCTAAAGCAATAGGACAAGAAAACAAAATAAGTAATATAAATATTGTAAGGGAAGAGACGAAACAATTGGGAAATGAGATGACTACATCATATAATTGTCATAAATCATATTTATCAGAGACCAAGAGTTTCTAATAAATACTATTCATTACTGAGAAGTTTTACTAAGGGAGTTCAATATAGACAAAATACACCTAAATAGCATTTCTTTATGCTTCCAACAAATGGAAAAATACCTATTCACAATTATAACAAATTAAAGAATAATAAGGAAATATAGGCTTTATATAATAAAAATAGTCTATGTATCATTTTATTGAGTAGTGTTTACAACAGGAGTTAAAGGTTTTTGGGTGGAAGATTTAACGTTTTAAAAGTTATTCTTTTTATAAGTTATATAATATTGATATAATTCCAATCAAAATCCCCAAAATGAATTTTTTTTTTTTTGGTGGGGATGGATACTGGATAAAATAACAGTTCATTTGGAAAAATAAATATCTAAGAATTGCTAAAAAATTTTGGAAAAAAATAGCTAGAGGGAGGCTTTGTAAGTCTAAAAGAGTAAAGTTTACCTTAATGCTAATATAATCAAATATGAGATGTTGGCAAACAAGAGAAGATAAAGATGAGTGAGACAAAATAGAGACTCCAGAAGTAGATCCAAGTATACTTTACAATAAAGATGAAATTACAATTTCGGTTTTGAGGAAAATAATATTTTGTTTAACAAATGACCCTGGTATAAGTGGGCAGCCAAACCTCTACATCATACATATATAAATATGAATCTGGCTGCAGTGAGGTGCTAACTAAAAACAAACAAGATAAAAATATTAAAGAAAAATCCAGTTTCATCTCATGGGAGGGAAGACATTCTTAGAAAATAAAGGAGCCACAAATGAAGCAAAAGAAGAATCCAGCTATATATAAGTCATTTTTACATGGTAAAAGCACAGCAAGGACAGTCTGAAGACAAATGATGGGTGGAGATAAAAGTCAGAAATATGTATCAGACATGAAGTCAATATTCCCAACTTCCTAACTAACCAAGGAGAAAAATGAGGGGGGAAGAATATGTTCACAGAAAAGAGAAATGCAAATGAGCAGCAAGCATATGCCAAGAAGTCACAGAAAACGCAGATCAAAACACCAGCCAGGGAAATGCACAAAGATCAGAGAACCATTTTCACTCATCGGATTGACAAAACTTCAAAAGACTGTTAATTGATGATAGATGGGGCCACATCACAGATGAGATTACCATGGTTAAAATGAATCTGAATCTATGCAAGTACAAACTATGGAAACTCAGAGAAACTCACTTTTGGGAATCTAACTTACAGTGGGGAAAAAAAGCAACTGAATAGGAGGAATTATGTAGGATATTTATTGCAGCAGTTTGTAATCCCGCCCCAACCTGCCAACAACCTAAATATCCATGAATAGGAAGATGGTTGACTGAAGCATGGTACATTCATACCTTTGGCTTAAAAAAAACTCGGGATAGTTGTATTGATCCACAGGACTATCAATAAATGGAATAATAAAAGCAAGTTGCAGAGAAACGTACAGAGTGTGATATAATTACTATAAAAATAGGAAAAATTTTTCTATGTTATCCTTTGACTCTATGTATGTTGGTAAGAACACAGAGAACTTAACCTTATTTACCTTGGGCAGGGAGAGAACAGGGAAGGGCTAGAGGGTGTTGGCTTGGTTTTTGTACAATTCTGTATATAATTTATTGCAAGGAATGAGTTTTGCTGTTGTAGTTTGTAAAAAAAAAAAAACCAAATATGCATGCATGTGTATGTATGTGCATGTGTGTATGTATATGTACATATGTGTATGTATATGTACACATGGAGGGCAGATGGAAGGTGGAGACAGAAGGATATAAAAAGAAATATGGACTGTAAAAAGAAAACAGTATGATCAATTCAGCCTGAACTTTATAACTGGAGTGGAAAACATATATACATAAGCATAAAAAGATTGAAATGGAGTCCATCAATATGGTTACTATGTTTTGCATAGTAAAATTATTAGTAACTTCCATTTTTTTCTCAATAATATTCTGTTTCTCATATTTTCTATCTTAAATACATATTATATTTATAATCAGGAAAAAAATTATTTAAAATTGAAAAAAGGGGCACTCAGGAGGAAAAGAAAGATGTAGAAAACAGGCTCATGACAGTAAGTTTCCCCGGTAAAACTCAATAGCTGAACAGTTTCCTAAAGAGCTGTAAGCAATAGGGCTAAAGTGACGAAATTATTAAAATCACTAACATTGTACACTGTAAGCCTTTCCTGTTTCTTACCAAACCATAGTTGATAACTCATTATTACCATTGCTGATATGGAAATGAAGAAATTCTGGCAAATAGAGCAGAGCAAGTCATCAGAATTGTGTTCAAACATCAAGGATCAAAGAAACGAAGATGAAACCTAGCTCTAACTCTGTAGCTATTTCCTAAGGGAAGTGAACTTTGCGTTTCCAACAGGGGAAACCATCAAGGTTTCTAACATCACTATTTTGTATTTCCCTTGCTTGCTAATACACAAGAAGCAAAAAAGCACATCTTCATATAGGAGTGAGATGATCTGCATAACAATTATGATTAAATATGTTTATGTGTTAGGAAACATGGTGACAACACAGGTGAAAATATATCTAAGTATTCTTGTAACATTCTAAATATGCTTCCCTCACAACAGTAACCTCCATGGCTTACCGACCCTTGCTGACACCGGAAATCAGAGATATTACAGCCCTAGAGAATGACTTTCGGTATAAACATGGGTGATTCTAGCTTGCTCTCTGGTGCCACCTACTGAACAAGCAGCATTTTAATTAAAAACAGAAAATTTGAATTTGAATTTTCCTCTCCTCAAAAGCTCATGCTTTGGAAAAACCTAGGTGCTTTCCCAATTCACTCACCTGAACCCTGGACCCTGCACAGATAATAACATCTAAAAAATAGTATCCTAGAAAATTCTGTCTTAATTGTTAGCAGGAATTTGCCTCATATTTGTACCTAAACAGAAATGTCAGGATTGTCAGTCTGAAGTTTCAAAATGAAAGTAATAGTGGGATGGATCACTTTAGGTACCACGTATATTTAATTTAACTGTGAAGGAGGTAAGATATCTGTGTAATATTTATGAGAGGACTAAAAACCTTTGCTGCTTCAAGTTCTCTTTAATTATATAATGGTTTATACCCCCTCACCCCCAAATCATACCTTGACTCTAAAGAATCATTAACATTCAGTGTATTTTAACCAGGTATTAATTTATTAGGGAACCATTCCTTTTTTGCTCATTAGCACTAAACTATTTTTTTTTTTTGGGTCAAGTATCCATGTAACATTACGTAGAAAATGGTCCTTCATGCCTATATATTTGTATCTATGTCCTAAAACACAAATACCCCAAGCTCTGGAGGGCATTTCAGAATGGGGCAAGGCAGAGGCTGGGAAGTACCATCTACTACACACATTTAATGAGATGGGAAAAAAAAAAAAAAACAACCTTTATTAGAGTTGGAAAATCAAGTTGGAAACAAACGTATTCACTACTTAATGCATTTAACTCCAACCCTTCATTGGCATGCTCTCGGTAACGTTATTCTACGACAGGTGTCACACGGTGGTTCAGAGGTGGTCTCAAGGCTGTGACAGTGTTAAAAAATTATAGTAAGCAGTATAAAATTACAATTTATTACGGAGGGGGGAGATTCACAACAATCTTTAAAAACGTTAAGAGCAAACCTCTTGCAGATTTCTAGTGAGGATTTCTTTTTCTTCTTTCTTCTTTTTGTCGTTCCTTTCCCCCCCCCCCACCCCCTCCCTTCTTTGTGCTTAAGTGCTAGTCTGGGATGGAGTCCGCGGGGCAGAGCAGGGCGGGGTGCGCGGCGCCCTGGATGATGGAGAACGTCTGCTTGGGCAGCTCTTGCTGGGAAGAGGAGGAGAACACGGGCGGGGCCGCGGTGGCCACGGCGATGTTCTGGCCGCCGTCGCTCACCACCGTCACCTCGGCCGCGCCCTCCTGAATCAGGGCGTTGAGGCCTTCGAAGTCCGCGCAGGCAATGCCCGAGCTGGCGATTAAAGTCTGGCTGCCGGGGCCCTGCTGGGGGCCGCCGGGCGCCGCGGGGCCCAGAGCCTGGTGCAGCGCGGCCGCGGCCGCCTGGTCGTGAGCGGTCAGCAGCACGGCCGGCTGCGCCAGCGCGCCCGCCTCGCCCGGACAGCCCGAGGGCGGCGCGGGGGCGATCAGACTGACCTGGCGCAGGATCTGCAGCCGGCCGTTCCCCGCGAGCTCCTCGGGGCTCTGGGCCACCAAGGCGGGCGGCACGATGTTCACCGCGGCGGCGGCGGCGGCGGCGGCGGCCGCCTGGACGATGGCGTTGGCCTGGGGCACCTGATGCCCCACGATGATTTTGACCCTGCCCTCGCTGAACTGGGGCACCTGGCCGGGCTGCAGGGGCACCTGGAGGTGGCCCACGGCGAGCGGCGCGGCGGGCTGCTTGCTGGGGTCGATCTGAAACTGGAGGACCGTCACGTCCGAGCTCTTGCTCTCACTGTGCTCGCTGTGCTGCCGCTTATGGCTGCGGAGCGAGTCCTCCCGCATGAACGAGGCGTCGCACATGTCACAGTGGAAGGTCTTCTTGGCGTCCAGCTTGGCCACCTGCCGGCCGCTCTGCCTGCCCGCGTCCTTCCGCTCCGGGGCCTCGGCCTTGGCCAGGTCCCCGTGGAACTTCTTCACGTGCTTGCTCAGGTTGCTGGGCTGCTTGGTGTCGAAGCTGCAGTAGCTGCACTTGAAGGGGCGGTCGGTGCAGTGGATGCGCGCGTGCACGCGCAGCGCGGCCTTGCTGGAGCACGAGTAGCTGCACTCGGAGCACTTCTCCGGGTGCTCCGACTGGTGCGCGCGGCTGTGCTTCCGGAGGGTGGCCTTGCTGTCACCCAGGAAGTCGCAGTGCGGACACTTGAAGTTATTCCCGCTGTGCTTGATGCGGATGTGCGACTTGAGGTTCCCCTTCATGGTGCAGCGGACATTGCAGAACTCGCACTTGAAAGGCTTCTCCCCGGAGTGCACCCGCATGTGCCTTTTCAAGTCCGAGCTGATTTTGAACTTGGCGCTACAGAGCCAGCACTGGAAGGGGGCGTCCCCTGTCAACACAAGGTGAGTTTCAATAAGAACAGGCAGGCAACAACCACAGCGGACCCCCCCAGAAGCGCATACCAGAAAATCTCTTATACCAAGGCGGGCAGGTGGAGACCGTCTAACCGCAGCTCCTAGCAGCCCCTGGGAGGGGGCAGATAGGGGAAAGGCTTCTCTTCTTCCCCCAGACCTAAGCCACCACCACCTTTATAAAACCCAGAAGAAAAAATGGGAGATTGAAAAAAAAAAAGCTATTTAATTGTCCCGAATAAAATAAGATTGGTAAATACACTTGTTAGAGTCTTTAAAACGCTCAAGCTATGGTTCGTACCGTTAATGCACCCGTTCTGCTAGTCAATGGTTCACAGTTGCATACTTTTGCATAATCCGTGGATTTTGATTGCGTTAACATGTTGCGACAGATTCAACAACACATTTTCATATGGGGCAGCTCCACGCCGCACTCGTTGGAGTATTCTTTTTACAATGATTGAAACACCCAGCTTATACTTCATGCAGATTTTTATTAATAAAGATGTGTTTATTGCACAAAATGTATTTATCCCACATTGCCAGCTGTGCTCTTTTACTTGTGAAGTTACAAAATCCAGCTGCTTGATTTTTTCTTAAAAACTCATATTTGCTGAAAGATGAGCAGGGAGAGTGAAATTGCAAACATCTGAATAGATACAGTATTTCAATTTCTTTCCTCAATGTATGCCAAGTCTTAATTCTCTAAGGCAATGATAATTCAGGCAAATTGGGTTTACCCCACTTCCCATTTCAGTATTTTTTTAAGCAAGTGAAATAACAGTAGCCAGTAGTCTTCAACTGCTTCCGGAATGGCAGGTGCTATGCTGAGTGAGTTCTCCAGAAGAATGGTCTCGTTTGATGCTGACAAGATCCCCCTGAGGTGGGAACTATTATTAACACTTTTTTAACCACAGTTTTACAGATGAGAAGGCTGAGGGCCAGAGAGACTACAGAACATGTTCCAGGTCACCCTGTAGTACAAGGTAGGGCTTGGATTCCAATCTAGGCTAACTCCAAAGCTGGTATTCTTAGATGCTAGGTACATATAACTGATGTTTCCTCTCTTAGGCCATAAACTCAAAAAACTGGGATTGGCTTCCAGTTTGTTAGCATAGGGCCTACGATATCACTATGAGCTGCTTAATAAATGCAAGCAGACATGGCAAGGAGAGATTTAACAAGCTATTAGAAAACGGAGAAGCCTAAAATTAAACAATGTTCAGCATGACTAAATACCACCAAGATAATGCACATTAAACTAACAAGGAATAGCAAGCTACAGCCTATGGGCCAAATCTTGCCCATAGCCTATTTTTGTAAATAAAGTTTTATTAGAACACAGCCACGCCCAGCTATTCACATATGGTTACTTTCACTCTATAATGGCAGAAGCAAGTGGTTGTGACAAAGAATGCATGACTCATGAAGCTGAAAATATTTACAATCTGGCCTTTTTCAGAAAAAGTTCACTTTTTCTGAAAAAAAAAGAATGTTGTTCTTAACTCCTTTATGCCATCATCCCTTTTTGGGAGTTTAGTGAAGTCCATGGAACCCTTCTCAGATAATGTTTCAAATATACAAAATAAGCCAAAATAAAAACAATAAGAATAGAAAAGAAACCAATTATATTGAAGTAGTTGTTAAAAGAAAAAAATTGCGATATGCCAATGCGTGTGTTTTACTAATGCATTAAATAACAAGACTTAGCGGCGGGTCTAGTAACTACAGTAATTTCTAAATAAAGAAGAGTGTAAAAGATATTTTGATCTATTGGCAACAATTGTCATGAAAAGATTTGCGATTTCTACTAGTGACCAGTTCACATGCACTGTTATCAGATTGGTTGCCTATTTTCATAATTGAAGGATGTGCCAAATTTCAGTACAGGTTAGTGAAAATGAAGATGTAATTTTCCTTTCCATCCAAGTTCATGGATTTCTGGGGGGAAAATACCTGTGGACTCAGAGTAAGAAACACTGCTCCAGAATGTCCTACTAGGTTTACCAGTTATATCTTTGCCAAAATTATAGTGACAGTCTTCTTCTTCTTCTTCTTTTTTAGCAATTTGCATAGTTGAAGCCCAGAAAAACCAGATAACCAAATCTCACAACTAAGTTGCAGAGTTTAACAACATTTTTTGACATGAAAGCAAAGGTTTTAAATCTCCTTGTAATTTTTTTTCCTTAATCATAACTTTATTTCTTTAATGAGGCATATTTGTCCAACAGTCCTAGTGGCCTATAAGCTCCTCAAAGCTAATGAATATGTTCATTCTTGCCCACTATTTGATGTATACAATGTCTGGCACATGGTGAGATTTAAAGAATGTCGAATGAATAAGTGACTGATATATTTTAGCTGATAGATCTTTCTTAAGTTTAGGTTGCTACTAAAACAACTGACCATGTAGTCCATCAAATCAATGCAGGGGTAAAAACAGAATTCCACTAATTTAAAATTTTACAAATGCCACATATTTATAAAATGGAAAACGAACACTCTATGGAGACAGTGCATAAATGGCACACATTGAAATTTTTAGAAAACATGCCTTTTCTAAATCAAGGTGAAGATGTTACTATAAATGGTAAGTTCATCCTTGTAAATCAAAATGAACCACGTTCATAAATGACTTCTTCAGTTTCTCTAATTTAGGCCGGGGGGGGGGATTTCTGAAGACAGTTGGATATCAATCATGCCAACATCTTAATTTACTGCAGTAGATTCCAAACATGTTCCCAAATCTCCCCACCTCCCCACCCTCCTGTAGCACGGCCCTCTGCCACGTCAGTATTCGTGCTCTCCCAATAGGGCAGGATGACCTCCCAGGACCCACAACACGTGGCTCAACCATGTCATTGCATTCGGCCAATGGTATGTTAGGTAATTTGACACAAGTACTGGCTTGAAATGGGCTTGTGCACTGGTGCTTGCTTGCTTGCAACTTGGTCATTGCCGTGAGAAGGTCAATCCTGGCCTAGCCTCCTGGGCCCAGGAGAAAGATGACGGGTATGTGGAGCAGAGCTGGATTCCACAGGCAAGGCCAGCCGACAGCCAGCAGATCCTCAGACTCAGAAGTGAGCCAAGCCAAGATCACCAGAGTCACCTAGATGACACCCAGCTGATCCCCAACATGGGAGCAGAAAAGGCATACTGTTGTATTATTACTCCTGAGGTCTGGTGGGTTTTTATTATGCTGCACCATTAAGACAACAGATGACTGATATGGATACTGGCATCTGCAAATGGGGTGCTGCCCTAACAGAGAACCAAAACATAGAGCACTGGTTTTGAGACTGGATAGCAGGTGGAGGCTGGAGAAATGGCAATTCACACTAGAGAATGGCAAACATTCGGTAAAACTGTCGCCTGTGGTAGCTTAGAAGATAGAAAATATGCATAATGAGTTTTGGACTTGAATAAAGAAATAAACTCTAGGCAGAACAGGGGGAGTGTTTTAGAAGCTGCATATGGCAAGGTGCTATAAGAAACAGACAAACAAAAAAGAACTAGCCATTTTCTAAGCAGAATTTAGAGGGAATATAGAAAGTCAAAGATTTGCTGGATGTAGTTTCTCATCTCCAGCCAGCATTGCTAGCTAGATTTTCAAAGTAAGAGAAAAACCTAGGGAAGAAGGTCATATCCAAGGAACTGACCTCAGAGTAAAGATCAAATGAGAACTAAGGGTTCTGAATTTAAGGCTCTTTGTTAAAATCGCCAAAAGAATTAAGTTGATGCCAAGTATGTCCTCAAAGTTGGATAAAAGGATTCCTAACACCCCTAGAAGGTTATATGCCCAAAAGTGCCTATAATTGAGTTTAGAAGAAGAGGCAAGATTGTAAAAGAATTGTAGGTGTAGCTTTTGGTACCTGAATACATAGGAAACACACGAAGTTTTTAAGATAGCTCTACCAGCAAAACTATCGCCAGCCTAGACTGAAACAAAATGTAAGAAGACCTCCCTCCAGCTTTTGATAGGCAGGAAGTAGGGTGAGAAAGTTTTTCAAAGGTATCTTTTTCAACCCTTTTCAGAAGTGACTTAGAAAGGTGACTGAAAGGATGTTCCAGCAGGCAGAGGCAAAAACCGAAGAGCTGGTTCTCAAGAAACAGTCCCTGTCCCCTGAGTGATAGGGACCTGGGAACCTTTGCCCAGAAGGGTTTCAGAGATGCCATGGGCCAGTGACTGCCCAACGCCTCCCATTCTTGCCCTTTCAAATATTAATAGAATTATTGTAATTATCTCAGCTTGGTTTTACTACTGTATATCGCGCGTATAGTGACAGACAACTTGTCTTTTACTTCTGTGTCTCTAGGTGAAGAAGAGCCGTGCCCGGCCCTGATGGAGATGACACGAGCCTGGTCTTTAAGCCAGGTCCTATGATTGGCGGAGACCTGTTGGGGCTCTCGCGAGGGTGCAAGTGCATTCTGCACGTCAGAGAGATGTGAATCATGGTGGGGATAAGGGTGGCCTGTAGTTGTTTGCAAAAATGGTCCCAATTCTTCACCCCTCCCTGTATCCCTGACCTTTGCCATGTGAGCTTGTGGTGGCCTCTCACTGTGGGTGAGCTCGGTCCCATTCCTGACACCAAGGCCAACCGTGGGACTCGCCGTAGCCAATGTGATCCTTGCAGACCTATACAAGCGGAGGCTTGACACGGACTAACGCATTGCGGCTGGCTTGCTTGCACTCTGCCACTCTCATGAGAAGGACAAGCTGGGGTTACTCAACGGTCCCAGGAGGAGGATGCACAGAGCAGAGCCAGGTGGCCTCAGCCAAGTCTGGGGGACAGCCGGCTAGCCCACGGCCAGCAGACCCCCAGCCTAGGTCGGCAGACATCTGGCCCCCCCAACACATGTGCTTAAGCCACGCCAAGATCAACAGGGTTGTCTAGACAAGTCTGACCCGAAGTATGTGAGCAACACGTGTTTATTATACGCCACTGAGATTTTGTGGTTATTGTTACGCAGCATCATTGTATCAATAGCTAACTGATACACAGGCCAAAAGGAAAACATATATCATTTGTTGAGTTACCTATTCTGTTGATTTTGCTGTATGTTTTTTGGTCAAGCTGTCCCGTGCTGAACTCATCAGAGTATACATTAAAAATTACTGAAATGCCTAATCATAATGCAGAGATTTATCAAAGATGCATTGCTTATATATTTCACTGAGTGCGCCTCCTCAATTATATACCAGTGACTACGTTATAAAATCGTATAAAAATGTATATACAGTTATAAACTTGATATTTTTTTTTCCCCCGTTTTGCTGAGAAAGGCTCTTCTGGGCAGATGAAAAGCAAACCTGCAAGCAATGGGAAAACCAACGCGTTTTCTTACGTTGTGGCTAAATACTTCCAGGTGGTTATGCCTGAAGCCGGAGGCAGGCAGGAGCACAGAGGGTGAGCAGAGGCACGACTTACCCGTGTGGGAGCGCAGGTGCACGGTGAGCTGGCTGGAGTTGCGGCTGGCGTAGGGGCAGATCTGGCACTTGAAGGGCCGCTCGTCAGAGTGTATCCGCAGGTGCTTGTTGAGGCTGCTGCTGTCCGCTGCGGCGTAGTCACACGTCTTGCACTTGTAGGGCTTCACGCCCGTGTGGCACCGCATGTGCGTCTTCAGCTTGTCCTTCCGGCTAAAGCACTTGCCACACACTTCACACTTGTGGGGTTTGTCTCCTTCAAACACACACACAGACAGTAGCAGGAAATAAGATTCAAGAAGAAAAAGGCTTATTTCCTACCACCTTAAGAAAAAAATACCATGTGACTACCAAAAAATATTCAGACAACCCCAAAACTTTAGGTGGATGATTGGCAAAGAGCTAACATCTTGGGAAAGGCGGGAATTTCTTCTTCTATTTTCCTTATTGGTATTTTCTGATTTTTTTTTACAATGAATATGAATTTCTTATCCATTACAAATCAAAGGCAACTAAAATAAAAATTTAAAGTACAGCTAAGTAAAATAAGAAACTGTTAATCGTCTCTTATATTCATTCTCCCCTTTTCCCTTTCCGCAAGAGACACGCCTAAACTTTAGAACTCTAGCGTTTTAGCAGCGTTCATGGCTAACCAGCCCAAAACGGTATTTCTCAGCCTCTCTTGCAGCTAGGTGTGATTCTGTTACTAAGTTTTCATCACTGCAGTGGCAGAGAACGTAAAAGTGTGTCCCTTCCACACACTAGGGGATTGCTAGCCTTTTACTTTTTCTCTTTTTCATCTTCCTCCGAGCTGCAACCAAGACATGGCGGTGAGTCAGCTGGTGAGGGCAGGTGAGTAAGCAGGTGAAAACAGCACACCTGCAGACGGTCAGGTAACGTAACGTAATGAGGTAGGAAGAACTTAAGTTCCTCGATGATCTCCTAGGACGGAGCTGCCCACCTGCCCTAGACTACGTTCTTACCTCCATGCACTTGCATGAGAGAGGCGGTGCCTAGCCACTGCTAACTTCTCCATGTATATTTCCCCAACAGTTAATCTCTCAGCATTGTCAGCGGCTCAACAGTGAGGGATCCTGAGAGTTTCTGTAAAAAGCCCTTTTGCTGTTGCCGCTCCCCCCAAACCCCAGGGGTGATTAAGCACTCGCTCCTCTCTGAAAGTAACTAAGGTAAAATGACACACCTCCCCGGCAACCCTTGGACTTGAAGAGGTTGATGGAGACGCTTTGGTTATGCAGAAACTATCCTACAAACACAAGCTTGGCTGTGTATCAGAGATGCTTTCTGATGACTTGCAGAAATAGACTTAAACTTGTACTTTTACAATGCTTTCCCAGTCATCATTAATAGTTACAGTACTTTACTCTTTCCATGATAATTACATTATGCTTGATGGATAGGAAACCCACATACAGAGGAAACCCTCAACATAGGAAACCCACATACAGAGTTCCACTGCTTGTCACATTAAAATGCTTACCAATACTTGAAACTTAATATTTGGATAATTAGAATAAATCCAAACGACATGACACTGTGAGGCTGATTAGATATGATGGTGACCTCAATGTAACAAGGCACTCATTGGTCATGGCCAAGGAATATAAGAAATAACGGTTGCCTATTTCATCTTCCAAAGGCTGAGGCGAAATAGCAGACTTTGGGCAATCAGAGAAGTCAAAGTCAAATTTCATTGTAGCTTCTAAACATTTATACTCTTTGAATTTAGACACATCTGTATCATTTGAATATGAGCATCTAATATTTTGTTAAATATAGTCTAAAAGCAACTCCTTCTTTTTTTTTTTTTTTTTTTTTTTGGAGACACAGTCTTGCTTTGTTGCCCAGGCTAGAGAGTGAGTGCCGTGGCGTCAGCCTAGCTCACAGCAACCTCAAACTCCTGGGCTCAAGCGATCCTGCTGCCTCAGCCTCCAAGTAGCTGGGACTACAGGCATGTGCCACCATGGCCAGCTAATTTTTTCTACATATATTAGTTGGCCAATTACTTTCTTTCTATTTATAGTAGAGACGGGGTCTTGCTCTTGCTCAGGCTGGTTTCAAACTCCTGACCTTGAGCAATCCACCCACCTTGGCCTCCCAGAGTGCTAGGATTACAGGCGTGAGCCACCGCGCCCGGCCTGCAACTCCTTTTCCATGCAGAAAATCTGGTAAACATTAAAAAATATTAAATAAAATTTAAATCACCAGAAATAATCATTTTTTCCATACATCGATTTTTCTTTCCTTTTTCACGAAAGTATTTATGAAATCCTCATTTCTAAATTACAAAAACGACACCACTCACCGTATCTAATGATAAAATGTGAAAATACATAAAAGTTTTTATTCTTTCCCCTTACTCCTCTCTTTACCAATCATTACGCACAAACACACACACTTACACGATCATCTCCTCAACCATAAGAATACGTACTTTCAAATTTTAACGAATTTTGGCAGGTCAGTTTTTACAATGGCTACAGCAGTTCACGTTCCCACTAGCTAAGTTTGCTCACATCCTCTCCAGCACCGTATTTTATTGCTTTAAACAGTTTCTGCCAAAAATCATATGTAAAAACAGCATCTTATTTTTATTTAATTTTGATTTGTATTCCCGTGACAACGAGTGAGGTTTTGAGTCACAGCATGTGTCGGATTTGTCTGGATCCCCACCCAGCTCCTGGCACACGGCAGGTGTTTGGGGCGCACGTGCTAAAGAAATTTTACTTACCCGTGTGGATTTTTAAGTGCCGCTCCATGTCCTTCATGCCATAGGCAGTTTTGAACTGGCAACCTACAAAAAACAAGGAAAGATTAATTACAGAGGGGAACATCATAACTTTAGAGTGGGGAAAACTGGCAGAAACTTCCTCAACCAAGGGACGAACATTAACACCACAGTCATGGGACCAGTAGATCCGGGTCCTTAGATGGAAGGCCCAGTAGACCCTTCTTACATGACGCACCAAGAAGGACACAACATGGCTTCTGTGGTTCCTGCCCAAACTGCGTTAACCCGAATCTAATCATGAGGACACATCAGACAAACCCAGACTGAGGCCCATGTTGCAGAACAATTGGCCTACGCTTTTCAAAAATGTCAAACTCCTGAAAGACAAAAGCTGAACTGTTCCTGATGAAAGGAAACTAAAGACAAATAAAATCCAAATAGTGAGCACAGGTTGAAGCCTGGACTGCGGGAAAAGTGTTTCTTCTTTTGACAGAGAGGACATTTGTGGGACAATCGGTGAAATCAGACTAAGGTGAGTCGATCTGATAATAGTCTGTATACATGTTAATTTCCTGATTTTGACGAATGTCCTGTAGTTATATAAAAGAATGTCCTTGTTTCTAGGAAATACACAGCGAGGTATTTGGGGGCAAGGGGGGCATCATGCCTGCAACCTGCTCTTAAATTATTTGGGGAAAAATATACATATATACATAGAAAGAATGATGAAGCAAATATGGTAAAACGCTAACATTTGGGGAATCTAGATGAAGGGTACACAGCAATTTTTTGCATAATTTTTCTAACTTCTCTGTAGGTTTGAAATTATTTCCAAATAAAAAGTTAAAAAGAAAAGGGAAGAAAAATCTTACTGGATGTCTTCCTAAACTGTAGCACAGGCAGAAAAATGTACAGCAATCTGAAGTTTTCACGAGCTCCATTTCAAAGGCCTGTGGCCATAAAAAAGTCTAAGAGCTGAGAGCACAGTGACCACGGACAGCGAGAGAAAAGCTGTATGCGCTGACACAAATGCTGCAGGACTCTAATTTTTATGTCTAGCAGTTTGGGACACGTCCGTGTCCACTAGTCAGGAATTCATAGGTGAGAGTCCTGGAACCCGAACTGGGGTAAATGTCCCACCCTGTACACGAGTAGGACATAACACTGCCTTTACCTGGATAGCAACAGTTAAGCCTCTTCTGAGCAGGTGGGGTTGCAGGCTTTTTGGTACGCGACTTGGCAGGGAGAGAGATGACCGTGGCTGTCTGGTTTTCATTACTTTCCGTGGGCAAGTAGGTTTGATAGCCATGTTCAAAAACAAATTCAGGAGCTGAAACTAAAAGATATAATAATTATGAATTTCCATGATAGGAACACCCAATACCTATTCCCTTTGTCTACCTCCCTTTGTAGAAAATGAACATGCTAGACTGCTTCCCAAGTCTCCTTTGCTGCTTAGGAGTGATCACAGGACCCGGTTCTAGCCAATGAGACACTCGAGAGCATCTGCTGGGGGGATTCTGTAAAGATTTCCCTCTCTAGTTTTTTTGAAAATAGAAAAAGAAAAAAAAAAAAAGAGAGAGAAGCCGTTGAGGAAAGTTCATTTATGCTGCCCTGTTGCCCCGCTT
The DNA here is from genome assembly GCA_008750895.1 of Mirza zaza. Taxonomy (NCBI): domain Eukaryota; kingdom Metazoa; phylum Chordata; class Mammalia; order Primates; family Cheirogaleidae; genus Mirza; species Mirza zaza. The sequence continues at coordinate 3,831 of VSMD01121505.1, read as the reverse complement.
CCTGTCTTTGGACATGCTGGAGTGATGATGTGATGCCTGGATCTGTGGCAGCCATTCCGTAACCATAAGGGGGAAAGCATGAGAATCAGATGTTGAGCCAGAGGTCTGAAACCATCCAAATGTAGACTTCTTAAATCAATAAGAAGTGTCTCTATAATTTATGCCAGGTAAGTTTTCTGTTAACTGCAGCCAAATGCATTAGGCACTCTCATAAGCTGTATCACAAGCTGTATCACAAAATCTTAATAAACCTTTAGAAAGGAACGAATATAAGGAATTGTGGGCAAAACTAGTCTAATTAACATTCTCTTCAGCATAAGTATTCCTAAAGGAAAAAAAGAAATTCTTGAACTCTCACTGAAGTTTTGAGGCAAAAAGAAAAAAAATAGCAAAAGAGAGACCAAATATGAAATATCATTGTAAAGATAACATAGGCAGTCTTGAATTTTTTTTTTTTTAAATTATAAAAAAATTCTGTGGCTATTTTGTTAACTAATCTTATGGTTTGGGGCTTAGAAATACTTTCTTTTTAAAAAATGTAATTTGTCTTGAAGATTTGGCTTCCGATGAGGAGTATATACAACTAATGGGGCTTATTCATCGGGTGAACTTAGGCTGAGAGGCCCTGATGATGATTTTGAGAGACACTGTGATGTTTTGTTTCCCAGACCGTAGTCACGGAGGCACTACCTTTGACATTTTTGTCAATTGTTTACAGAATGTATTTACTTAAATCAACATAGGCCTAATGTCACTACTTATTTTAGCTTTGTCCAAAGCAAAAATATTCATGCCACAGGTTTGAGGTACTATTTAGAGTTCTCTTAAAACGAACATCATATTTCTTTGAATCTAGGATGTTATAGATTGTGAGATGCATCATAATTTTATATATGATATAAACATGTTGCCAATTAAACCGTTTATGACACAACGCTTCCATATTCTTTAGATATTTTATATTTATTCAATGAGCTCTTTTAGGCTTCTTTGGACATTTGACAGGAAATCCAGGTTTCTGATCTGTATCTCTTTGGCACCTTTGGCAGTGATAGCATCACTGATGTATGTCAAATATCAGCACAGAAACCCATGGCTTCCTTCTTTCTCAATGGAAGTGTGTCTGGAAGTTAAGTGACTTTTGTTAAGTCCAAAGATTCTGATGCACTGATGTTCCCTGCCTTCCCTCAGCCAAGTCCCCCTGATGCACAAATCAGCCTCATCCGCCTCTTGCTGAAATATTTTCATTTACTCCCTGGGGTTTGGCTATTGCTCCGCTTTGGCTTGCCCTGCTTGGTTCCCAAAGTGTGGTCCCCAGCCTGTAGCACGAGAGCTGCCTGGGAACTTGTCACAAGGGCAAATTTCGGGCTCCACCTAGACTTACTGAATCAGACACTCTGGGGGCCCACTCAGCAATCTGCATTGTAAAAAGCCCTCCAGGTACATCTGATACATGCTCAGGTTTGAGAACCACTAGCATAGACCGTCCTTTTCCATGCATCTCAGCGGTAAAACTTAACCCCACTTTGTCTAAATGATGGAATCCACCCTTCGTGGTTGTTGCTTTGCAAGAACACTGAACTGCAGTCATTGCAGTTATAGAACTGCATTCTATAATGAAGCACTTGCTTCATTAATAGCGAAATGACTCTCTGTTACTATTTCCAGGCATTATGGGGTAAACAGTTACTTTTCATCTTTAACCTGAATTACCATCTGGGAAGACATTTTTAAAAACTTTGAGATAGGGTCTTGCTATGTTGCACAGGCTGGTCTTGAATTTCTGGGCTCAAGTGATCCTTTCGCTCAGCCTCCCAAGTAGATGGGATAACAGGTGCACACCACTGCACCAGATTTTATCTCAGAAGGCATTTTAAACAGCAATTAAACCCAATACACATAGTTCCAAAAAGGCACACAACTCAGCTGAGGTGACAAAAATGTGGTCAACTGAAATCAAGTTTGTTCACATGTGCAGAGTTAATTTTTTTGGACTGCCCATCAGCTGACGGCAATTTCATCGATTCTAGGATGCACTGCTATTTCAGATATGCTAAAATGGGTCTTCGAATTGCTATGGGTCCAGGTTTAGCCACTTACTATATGTGTGACCTCAGGCCAGTTAGGTAACCTCTCTGAGCCTGTTTTGTCACCTGTAAACAGAGATAATCACCGTGCCCACTTCATAAGGTTGCTGTAAAGTTTCATGAAAGAATTCAGTAGCCCAGGATGTGGCCACGCTCGAGTCTCAGTGAAAGTTAGCTCCCACGGTTGAACAGAACTGGACTTGGGCCCTTTCACATCAGACTCTCAACTGGAATGCTTATGAGGGTGACCAACGGTCCTCTCCCACCTCCCAGGAGATCAGCAGGGCTTCCTTTCCTACTTGTCCTCTGTCTCAAACCTGGGGAAGTCACGGCAGATGGAAACATGGAAGCACTCTGGATAGTAACCCTTCTCAGATATATGGTTTGCAAATATTTTCTCCCATTCCCTATGTTGCATTTTCATTTCTGCTGTTTCCTTTGAGGCACAAAAGTTTTAAAATTTGATGTAGCCCTATTTGCCTAGTTTTTGTTTTTAGTGTCTTAGGGGGAGGCAGCAGGAAGCGCCATGCGTGGGCAGGCTAAACGCCGCAAAGGGAGTCGGCATCCAACTGCGGGGATCACTTTGGGGGTGGTGCTGTTCCCATGTAACCTGCGAGTCACCCCAAAGTAGATGGCTGCTAGACCAGAAAGGGTTTGCTCAGGAGCTTGGGCTGTGTATGAAGTCCTACCTTCCTGGGCCAGTTTCTTTACCTGGAGAATGGGGACAATTTCCACTTCTATCTCCTGGGGCTTTGTGAGGATTAGGGACCAGGCGTGCAAAGCTGCTACGCTGTTGTCATTATTCATTAATTTTTTTCTTTTTTTGAGACAGGCTCTCACTGTGTCACTCGAGGCTGGAGTACAGTGGTGTGATCACAGTTCACTGCAACCTTGAATGAACTCCTGGGCTCAAAGGATCCTCCTGGCTCAGCCTCCAGAGTAGCTGGAACTACAGGTGGGCACCACCATGCCTAGCTAATTTTTTAAAACCTTTTTTTGTAGAGACAGGGGTCTTGCTATATTGCCCAGGCTGGTCTCAAACCCCTGCCCTGGTAGAGCTGATATTCTAGCTGGGAGTAGTGCGGGTAATAAATAACTTAAATATGTAGTATGTCAGGTGGCATAAATGCCATGGGGGAAAATAGGGCAGGGAAGGGAACCGGGCAGTGCTGGGGGCATTCAACTGTAGGTAGGCCCAGGAAGGCCTCCCTGAGAAGGCGCCATTTGAATATAAAACATGGATGCATATAGTTATTCCGTTAATAGTATTCCGTTGCAGGTGTCTTGAATTCACAGCAACAAAGGGGCACTGGGTGACAAGAGTCTCACCAGACAGCCAGCTGGCTGGAGACCAGGGTCAGCCTCTCCCACCCTCCCCCATACCTGGCTCCTTTCCAGGATCCCCTTCGAGTAGGACCTGCAGACACCCCAAGAGGATGTCTTTCCTTTTTCCTCTCCTTTCTCCCCTCCCCTCCCCTCCTCTTCTCTCCTTTCCCCTCCCCTCCTCTCCTCTTCTCTACCCTCCCTTCCCCTCCCCTCCTCTCCTCTCCTTTCCCCTCTCCTCTCTCCTCTCCTCCCTTCCCCTCCCCTCCTCTCCTCTCCTTTCTCCTCTCCTCTTCTCTACCCTCCCTTCCCCTCTCCTCCTCTCCTCTCCTTTCCCCTCTCCTCTCTCCTCTCCTCCCTTCCCCTCCCCTCCTCTCCTCTCCTTTCTCCTCTCCTCTCCTCCCCTCCCTTCCCCTCCCCT
>VSMD01121504.1:0-17933 GCA_008750895.1 Mirza zaza | reverse complement strand
AAATAAAATAAAAAAAAATAAAAAAAATAAAAAAAAAAAAAAATCTTTAAGAACCTTTTATATTGCGCGACTCTACTCATAAATCTAAAACCCAGCTGATGCATATTGTCACAGATGTCAGTCACATACTCATCAAAAATTTATGAATCAAATACCTTGTGTCAATCATTGTGCTCATCTCCGGGAGTACAAAACAGGAAATAATACATAGACTTGTCCTTGCATATCACAGTTTGTTGGGAAGGAGAAACATGCAAACCAATAATGACAACCCACTCGGATAAATGCACAAAAGCTCCAGCAGCCAGTGGAAAGTGTTACTATCTCCTGAGTTTACTATTTTTTAGAACAAAGCCTGAAAAGCTAAAAGTAGAAGGAGAATATCTCAAAGGTAGCATAGCTTAAAAACTAGGTGAAAGACAGAAAAATAGTGTAAGCTCAAGAAAGAGCCTTCTGGGGAGAGATGAGTGGAGAAAAGGAAGTGTTAACTTCAGTGGTGGCTTCTTTAACCACTTCAGTACAAGCGTCGACTATAGTCGACACCACAGATGAACACACACAATGACTTTAGCCAACAGCCATGATATGACTTTTCTAATTTTTCATTTATTAAAATAAAATTGTGAACATTTTAAAATAACGTCATGAAAACATATATGTATATGTTACCTATTCTGATTTACATTACAAGTAAAGCTGCCTATAAAGTAAGACAAGCTTTCAGTGCTTTCAAGCTTTCCTCATCACACAAGAGCAAAACGGATTTGTCGTCAATGCACAGCACAAACTATCAAGCAGACTATGAGTGCCGGCTGTGGGCAAGGTTTTGAGGCCTGTGAGCATTGTACCGAAGTATTAAGTTTGGATATTTCTTTAGTTACATGCAAGTATTGCATTAGTTCTTCTTGTCCTCAATTATCCCTGCAGATTTTGCACAACCTAGACTAAATCTCTTCTCATATGCAATGATTTATAAAGTACCTCTCTTCTAAAATCCTAGGCTTTGGTTCTTATGTTAAGGTACAAGAGTCCCTTGAGTTGGTTTAGAAAAAAACGATCTGATATTCTGGAGTCTCAGAAGCTGTGTGTGAAAGCTACCATTATTGTTACTAAATAGGTTACAAAACTCAAGTGAATTTCCAAACCTCCATTTCATATTTCGTGGGATGAGGCAGCTAGTACTCACTTCCTTGGATTGTTTAGAGGATTAAAAAACCTGATATATTTTGTATGGGCACATCTCTAGAAATCAGTCATTTTTCCCACAAAACAATTGAATCATTTAATATTTATAATCATTCTTGTTACACCATATCCCTAGGTTCAAATATTAATTTTTATTCCCCAATAGTTTGGGTGGTGTTCATTAAAAATAATAACAGAAAGGTCTCCCACGAGCAGCTTTGCAGAGACATCTGCCTATTAAGCACCCAACGGAAGCCTATATCATCAAATGCCATCAATACAGGAACAGAAATAAAGAAAATAAAACTAGGTAATTAAGGTTGCAAAAATGAAATCTTCCATTGCTCAATAAGTGAAAAATGCCAGCTTTCGTTTAGTCTTTGTAAATCAAATCAGCCCTGAGGCCGACAGACTGGGTCAGCTGCGTTGATACCAGTCACATCTCATTATGTCTCCCTCTCCCATCAATGACTCTGGCCGGGAATCTGCGCAGTGGCAGAGATGAGATGGGGCCCAGGTGTCCGACACCTTCCTCCTGCTGCCCAGCTGCTGTGGGACATGCCTGGTGTGAATGCAGGGAGGGGCTCCAGGCCCTCCACCAGGGTCTATCCCAAGGAGGGGCTGTGTGTGTGCCAGCAGAGGTGCAGAATGCTTTGCCAACATCCTCATTTCATTCCCACAAAAATACCTCTGAGACCAGGGATGGGGGTTCAGAGATGCATCAGTTGCCCCAGGACCAGGTGGGACATTGCACAGCTGAGCTTCTAACCCAGCTCCAAACTCTGGATCCCTGCTTGTGTGGCAATAGCCCTTCAGACCACACCGGGACACCCAGGGACCTTCTCCTCACCTCTGAGGTCCAGGGTGGTCCCACCTGGCCACTGCCACCCCTGATAAAAGATCTCTGAGAACATCCAGCACCTCCTTCCTGGCATGTCTTCACCCTCCAAGCCCAGGCATGAGTGGAATCATGTAGGTCTTTCTGGACTTAATGAGGTGATCAAACCCACCCAGGGTCCTCAGGAGGAACCCACTTCTGAAGGCTCAAGGCCTTTCTGGCAATAGGGAGGGAAGAATTCCCTTCATGCCCTCTCTCCCAAAGGGTCTGCTCCCACTAAAACAGAAAGCATCAGTGCAGTGGTAATTTCAGGGATGAATTATTAATCATCAACCTGCCTCGGAATGGCTCCCTGGCCCTGGATGTGAAAGTCATTCCAGAGCTCCTTCGTTGGCAGCTATGCTAGCCTCTTGGTAGCCTTTTTTATTTCTCCATAAAGACTGGGAAAACAACAGCTGGATTTATTAATTTGAATGCATTAAGTAGACATAAACCAGGAAGACATTTGGTGTAAAATGTACAACTAAAACATGGATTGCTGAAGTCCCAGCTGAAGTGTGGTTGCTAGGTGCTCTCCTATTTGGCCTCAGCCTATGTCTCCTCCTCGAACATCAGCACCGTGACTGCTCCCATGGTTCTGTCTACAAAACTGCACGTGTCTGGGGCAGGCAGGCAAAAACACATACAGCAACTTCCTGTTTAACAGATTAATTTTGTGACATTAAAGAAACACATCCTAAGCTTTCTTAAAATTCTTCAATGAATGTATATATCAGAGACTTGATTTTCTTTTTAAAAATCCTTGTCAAGTTATTTAAACTATTCAACAATAGTTTAATATACTTAGCATATCAGGAGAATAGAGGAATAGGAACACATTTATAAATGAATTCCTCATTTGAAATAAAATTGTGATGTAATACAGAAAAAATGCAAAGTTATAAGACTCCAGAGTTTTGATGATATTTTTATAAAATAAATGACTAATAAAATTCAGTGTTTCCAAACATGAGCATCTATGTTCTTCATTATTATGAGTGTTGGATGAGGAGTGCTATGGTTTGACTGTGCCACCCACAAGTCCCTGGGTTGCAAACTTCATCTCCAATGCAGCAGTGTTAGAAGTAGGGCCACTAAGATGTGCTGGGCTCATCAGAGATCTGATCTCTTGAGTTGACAGATCTACCAGCACATCACTGGGTTAAGGCAATATCATGGGGGTGGTCAGGTGTGGAGAGACTCGGTCTGTTATAGAAGCCAGCTCAGCTCTCAGTGCATCCCAGGCCCTGTGATGCCTCTGACATGGAAAGAGGCAGTGAGAGACCCTCACCAGCATGGGATCAGATGCAGCCGCCTGTTCTTGGACTTCCCAGCCTCTAGCACTGCAAAATATAAACCTCTTTTCTTTATAAATTGCCCAGTCTCTGGTATTCTGTTATAGCAACAGAAAGAGACTAAGACAGGAGGCTAGAATTAGAGTTATATTTAGAAATAAGTATTGATAATAACCTTGGCACCTGTTTCTGTGATTTTTTAGGAGATTGCAGGTAAGTAGAGGGTAGAGGACTAAACACAGAATATTTGCTCCAAAGTGCACATGCCTCTTTGTCAGGGGTACCCAGGGATCACAGCTGCCCTGATGTGCAGCAGAAGGAATACAGCTGCATCCCCAGTGTCTACCCATGATCGTAATCACCAAGAGAGTCGAGTCACTCGTGCAGCCAGGCTGTAGTTCCACGTAGCGTGCACTGGCTCAGACCTGCCTCTCACTCTTGGCCATGCATCCCGAAGGGCTCCCTGTAATTCAGTGACACTCAGACTGTGCCTTCCAAGCTCACACGTAGGTGTCACTCTGTATCTCTCTTCTCATATGTGGGGTTCTTTCTATCTCCTGTTTTGTCTTTCCTTTATTCCCTTATGCTCAATGTGAGCATCTCTCTCATTCATTTTTATGTGATAAAGTGTATCTTTTTCATCTTTTGTTCTCTGTGGCTATCATCTTTACTGCCTAGTTTTTATGTTATCAGTTTTTCTTTCTCTTCATTTTTCAGTGGGTTGCATTTTTTCAAGGAGTCATTCCTCTCCTGGAATCTCTTCACTCTTCCTACATTTTTGGTAATGAATAAGTCAAACCTTCATGGAAATCAACCAGGACAGAACTAATAACATGGTAAAGGCAGGGAACACTGAGTATAAGGTACTGACTAGAGCTCAGGGAAGTTGACGTGGAATCCCACTTCAGCACAAGGAGGTAGATGAGGTGATGTGTTGTTGAATGAAGTGGTTCTGGACACAATTTTGGGGTAACAAATGACCACAAGAATGTGTTTATTTTACTCTGAGCATGGTGCTTGGAATAAATACTTTTTAATTTCTCATAAAGTCATCAATCATTTTAGAATACATTTTCCTCCCATAAGACATACTCAAATGACAGCAGATACCATATCCATCATTTAGCTGAGGTTCTTTCAATCCTAACATGAAATAAAATATACAGTTTCCCTTCTGCTTGAAGGAGAATTGAGATGCTTTCAGCATTTCAAAGATTCAGATAAAATATTCATTTTGATTTAGGAATTCCTTTTTGTTTGCTTGTTTATTGTTCTTGGGTTTTACAAAGAAAATGGTTTTCCTTGTCTCATTTTAATCTATTTTTTTATTATCACTTGGTTTCTTTCTTATTGTTGCAGTCATTATAAGACACTTATATAAAACTTTTCCTCAAAGGAACTCAAATAATATTCCAAACTTAAATTACCAAATAAACATTAATCTCCACAATGCCCGTGTGAGTAGCTGGAGCTTCAGTGATTAAAATAGTGAATATGTACAGTGTGAGGGCTTACTTGGGAAGCACTGCTCTGGGAAAACAAGAAACAAAAGAAGTCAAGAGTTCACTATTTCAATTGCAGAAAGAAATTATGAGATTACAACCAATTCTCTGAGATATTTATCTCAAAACAAGCATGAATTAAATCTAGTCACTTACAAAATCTATAGCTCTAGGTAGAACCTATTTCCAAAGGCAGGAAAGATGTTATGATTCTCAAGGGAATTATCACAAATGCAGCCTATATTTTGAAGGACTTAATACTTTCATCTATGCATTTACAATCCCATTTGATCTTGATACGCCATTATGGGACTGGCATAAGCATATGGCCACATCTGAGGGAAACCCTACACAAGAGAGGCTTTGATGTTTATGGAAGTGTTTCCCTCCCTCATATTGCAAGGACTCCAGAGGGAGAAGATCTAGAACTACTCTGGCTGCTGAGTGTAGCCGTCTGTTCTCAGTTTCCCTTTGCCCTGGCCATGCTGCTTCCTGTGACAGACAAGGGGCTCCATTCTCGTGTTCCAAGGTGGCAGCCACTGCTCCATGTGTCACATCTGCATTCCAGGAAGTAGAAGAGGGTGGGACTAAGGGCAAGGATAGGCTGGGCACCTACATCCGGTGCTTTGAAAAATATTTTCCTGTACATGCACACATGCTGGTCTATATTTATATCTCATTGGTCAGACCTGAGTCAAACAGTTGCCGCTTGATAAGATGGGGGCTAGGAAATGCGGCGTTTTAACTGAAAACATCTTAAACTTGAACTACATGGAGTTCCCAGTGATAAGGTACAAAGGGAGAATTACAGTGCGTGGGCAAATAATGATGTCTTTCCAAAGGGGACGAATGTTCTGAAAATGCCCTGGGCTAATCTGTGTTGCATAATTTTAAAAAGTTCACCCAGTGGTGGGAGGGACCGATTAGGTTTCTATGGCTTTGGGAGCAGGAGAAGAGACCTTGTAGTCCTATGCTGCCTAGACTTGTTTCCACAGAGAATAGAAGACCTTTCTTTCGTAGTTATTTCCTGATGCCCACAATCAAATGTCCCCTTGAGTGAGGCATCTGGAGTTAAAATTGCCTGTCATAATAGCCACTCTGGGGAAAACCAGAGAGGAACTCTGACTCTCAGAGGCTGGAGGCTTCACCGTGCAAAAGCTGCAATGAAACACGTTCCTTCTGCTGCTCAGGCGTTATGGGACTATCAGAGATTATGAAAAGTGGCCAGGATTCCATGGTGGAGAGGAAGGACTAGGCTTCATTTAAAAATTGTTGCAAAAATTTTCCAGCACGCCATTAGTCCTATTAATAGTAATTAAATTCACATTGTGGTTAATGGAAGTCAGCAGCTGCTGCTATGAAACTAGAGTAACAGCTTGCAGCAGTCTGACGCTCTAGCTTGTTTTGTGTTGCTACAACAGAGTACCTGGGAAATGGGTAATTTATAAAGAAAAGAGATTGATTTAGCTTTGAGTTCTGCAGGCTGAGAAGTCCCAGGGTGTGGCCCTGTAACTTGGCAGAGAAAGGGTCAGGTGCCAAGGGGCAAATCCAAAGGCAGGTGCGGTTTCATTTCCACCCTCTCTCTCAGGAGCAAATCCAGTCCCAGGAGGACAACTCAGCACACTCACTCTGGACACAGCAGCACCAAGCCGCTCATGAGGGTGGTGCCTGTGAACCATCACCTCCTTGGGGGCCCCCATCCGTCACATTCACCTGACCTCTCGCTGACCCACAACCACTTCTTCAAGCATCTCTACAGCTTTGTGCAGGGAAAATGCTTCCACAACCAGCAGGATGCAGAAAATGCTTCCCAAGAGTTTGCAGAACCCCAAAGCCTGTATTTTTATGCTACAGGAAGAAACAATCTTATTTCTCGTTGGCAAAACTGTGTTGATTGTAATGGTTCCTATTTCAATTAATAAAGATGTGTTTGAACCTAGTTAGAACAATTTAAAATTCACAGTCCAAAACGGCAATTAACTTTTGCACCAACCTAATACACAGCTGTAAATTTTGCACACTTTTTATCCAATCTGGGGCTTTTATTTTCGTTCCAATTTTCTTTGGCCACAAAAAGTATTAAGTTTGAATATAGAAAATAGATTGTCTTTTATAGTTCTTCGCTTTGTATCTGTGCTGTCCCTGGGTGACCCAGGATGTGCTTTAGTACAATCTATACACCCCAGAGTTGTGTCTGTAACCCAGTCTTCCTATAACCTTCCTACACGTCCAAACCAACTTTTAAAACCTCTTGTGCTCCCTCATATTTTAACTCTAGAGTCCCACATCCAACTGCCTACTTCACATTGTGTGTGGGTATCTAGTAGATATCTAAAAATTAACGTTTGGCGAGCTGAACTTCTCTCCCCAGAATGCTCACTCTCCTGCAGCCAGAGCTTGGCAGAACCTCCAGCAGTACTCCTTGTGGAATTTGACAACGGTATGTTTTAATTTTAAAAGAGCTACAGCTGTCCGTCACAAAACTGTTCTGAAAAGTTAGAAATCTTACTCAAGATTAAAGAACGTGAGACTCTCACGGCTACTGTTCTATTTATTCTGTGAATAATGCCTGTTTAAAATTCAAACGCCGTGTTTTTCATCGGGGTTTACATTTTGCTGCAACAAACGCTCTATAGCATTTCCATGAGCCTCGGAGGAGATCTGAAACTCGGTGGCAGATTAGAGCAATAAGAACTCTGAGCACTTCATAGAACGCCATATATAAAGCAGAAATAAGAGAGTTGTTTTCCAAAAATAGGGAGTTAACCACCTGGGTAGGTTTCTGTAGTCTTCTAGCAAAAGCCAAAGCAATTCCCTATCTCATTCTTCTTAAAAATGAAAGAAAAAGCCAGACAAAGCTTTGTTCTAATTCCCAGATTTCTTTCTCTTGTAACTGGGAAAAATGCACAACAGACTTAATATTTAGGTTTCATCAGAAAGCTCTTCCGTTGTTTGGTCCCAGTTGCAAGCTTTTAGAGACAGTCTTGAGATAGATGAATTGTTACAGTTCTCTGTTACACGATATTAGAGAAAAAAAGTATCATTGGGAAAGATACCTTTCCTAATTGCGTTCAAAGTGTGAGTGTCATAATTTATTCATGTGTTAGGGGAATGGGGCTGTGATGATAGTATTTGATGAAGCTTAGCTCACAAGCCTACTCAAAAAGGCCAAGATAGAAATGTCTTCACCGAGTTTCTCTGACTCCAGAGATCCTAACCTTTTGCAACAGCCCAATCCCGACCTCAGCGTTGGCACGTGGAACTCAGTCTTCCTTCTTTTCTAGTAGGCAGATTGCATGGGTATATGCATGTTGCCTATGTGGTTACCCTGAAAGTATCATTTTAAGCCAAAGTCAACTTGGAGAAAAAACTGTTTCGCTGGGGGAACTTATTTTTTCATAGAAAGCGGTATTTTCATGATAAAACACCAAAGTGACATTGCAGGTCATCTGATTTTTGATCAACAACATGCTGGTCCGTGTGCTTCCACAGAATGAAATTTTTCAAGGACATTGTAATGGGGACAAATTTGTATACACGTTTTAAGCACATGCTCCTCATACCTAACTTCTATAGCAGCCAACCTGGGCATCCACAGGCGATATTGTTGATGGCAAGTGCTACTGTTGCTGTTTAAAGTTCAAGATCTTTTTCTTTGATTTTTTTTTTTTGACAGAGTCTCACTCTGTTGCCCGGGCTAGAGTGCCATGGCATCAGCATAGCTCACAGCAACCTCAAACTCCTAAGCTCAAGCAATCCTGCTGCCTCAGCCTCCCGAGTAGCTGGGACTACAGGCATGTGCCATCATGCCCGGCTAATTTTTTCTATATATATATATATTTTTTTTTTTTAGTTGTCCAATTAATTTCTTTCTATTTTTAGTAGAGACGGGGGTCTCGCTCTTGCTCAGGCTGGTTTCGAACTCCTGACCTTGAGCCATCTACCTGCTTTGGCCTCCCAGAGTGCTGGGATCACAGGCGTGAGCCACCGCGCCCGGCCTCCCCTTTGATTCTTAATTGGAGTGTGATTGACATTGCCCATGCTTTGAAACCTTGATGACCTATTACATATGTTTATGTCTCCGACTCCACCACCGAGACCAGGATGAAGACCATTTCCAGCACCCCAAACACACCCTTCTCCCCACACTGGTGGACCCTTGTGCCCCACTAAAGGCCATCAGTCATTATTTTGGTGTCTATTGCCATACACTAGTTCTGCCTGGGTTTGACTTCCAGGCAACGGACTCAAACCGTATGTCACTTTTGCACTTGGCCTCTGTCACTCAACACAGTCTCAGAGATCCATCCGTGGTGTTGCAAGTGGCAGTAGTTGCCTTCTTTTCGTTGCAGCGTAGTATTTCATTGCAGGAATATACCCAGATTTATTTGTCCATTCCCTATTTGATGGATATTTGGGTTTCTTCCACCTCTGCACTAATTTGAATACACCTACTATAAACTTTAAGTTGTGGTGTCTTTTGGCGAATACATATCCATTTCCATCGGGTGTTTATCCAGCAGGGGAAACTCTGTGTGTTATAATGTTTACAAGTTAGTTTTCATAGAAACTTCCAGTTCTTCAGACATGAATTGATCACACCCCTTCCGGCAATATATGAGAGTTTTGGTTAAAAATGCCTCATAAAGCTACCCATGGAAAACAGGGACAAAATTAGAAAACATTGTAACGGCATTTTTTAAAACAACACGAAACTAATCATAAAGGAAAACTTATAATTAGACTACATTAAAATTAAGAGCACACCTCTAACCCTTGCTAGGGAGAAGCAAAGATATAAAATGTAACCAAATGTTAAAAAAAAACATTTATCAGGTGTTGGGCAGGTGTGCGATGTGCACCGTCTGGGGGATGGACACGCTTGCAGCTCTGACTCAAGGGGGCTGGGGGGCAAGGGCAATGTACGTAACCTTAACGTTTGTACCCCCATAATATGCTGAAACAAAAAAAAGAGTTTCAGCTTATCAAAAATCATGTAATAGCATAAAAAGAATGAAAGAAAAAGGCAGAATGGGAGAAGCTTACAATCTGTTTATCCAACGAATGAGTTGTATCCTGAACACACAAACGACTGCTACAAATCAATCTGAGAAAGGATGGAAACCTCAGTTAAAAATCGGCACAAGACTGGAACGATCACTTCCTGGAAGACGCTGTCCACAGGGCGAACACACAGCCAGGGCTCCCAAAACCAGTAGACATGAGATCAACGTAAATGTAAGCATCGAAACTATCAATATGCCCTCGCCAGAATGCCAAACTTGGAAAGCTGACAGTTTCTGCAGTGTTACCTGCATGTCGCGAGATTGCACAGAGGAGCGAGGAATGCTGGCTGCTCACAATTATGGTGGGACCTACGACCGCTAGTTCCAGACAGTCCTTTTCTGCATGGCTGGCATTTTAGGTCTGCCTGGGAAACCACTCCCAGCACCGGCTCGGCTGCAGGTAGGAAATTAATCCTATACCTTGAAATAAAAAAGAAAAAAAGATACTATATCTTGACTTAAATAGTTCACAAACAGCACCTGTATCATAGGCTTCCTTCATAACATCTTTGTGTGGGTTTTTTGTTTTGTTTTGTTTTTTTTGAGACAGAGTCTCACTCTGTTGCCCGGGCTAGAGTGCCGTGGTGTCAGCCTCGCTCACAGCAGCCTCAAACTCCTGGGCTCAAGCAATCCTCCTGCCTCAGCCTCCAGAGAAATGGGACTACAGGCATGTGCCACCATGCTGGCTAATATTTTCTATATATTTTTAGTTGGCCAATTAATTTCTTTCTATTTTTAGTAGAGACGGGGTCTCGCTCTTGCTCAGGCTGGTTTTGAACTCCTGACCTTGAGCGATCCTCCCGCCTCGACGTCCCAGAGTGCTAGGATGACAGGTGTGAGCCACCACGCCCAGCGACATCTTTATTGTTATTTATTAAATGCCAGAGCCAGAAATAAAGCTGACAATAAATGAAGTGTAGATAATCAGGTCACTCCACTCCACTAATGTCTGGTAGAACAAGATCGACGGCTCCTTCAGATAGAATCTGCCCTTGAAATAAATGAGTTTCCCAATAAAAATTAAAAAACAAAAAAGAATACACTTCTTGGCAAACATTGACTTAGAAAATGCAGTATTAACAAAAAAAGAAAAAACACTTAGATTGGATTAGATTGTTCTGCTTACTATGGAAATTTGCTTTTTCATATGAATATTTCAGTGCAGGTTTTGTAAAATACTAAATCCCACTTCATAAAGGAAAAAGAAAATAGAAAAGCCCTACAAAGTCAGTTAGCCTAGTCTTCTGTTCTAGTTTAGAGATAAATCACTTAGAAATGCTCTTTTTAGAGAAAATAATAAGTCTGTTTCATTGTGATCGGTCTGGAACGAGCCCGGGTCAGGCAGCTGCTGTAGTGCCCGTTGGGGACCTACTTTTACCCTCTGGGGTCAGCGTTTGGGGTCAGTGGTGACTGGCCAGGTACAGCATCCTCCGGCTGGAGTCGGGGCAGAAAGCAGGGAAGGGTCAGTCCCAACCTACCTGGGGCAGCCAAGACCAGTGGAGACATGGGCCACCACCATCCCAGGTGGTCCAGTCAGCCGGAAAGAGGAGTTGGCAAGACGCAGACCTTAAGTCATAGCCCATCACATCTGTGCACTTGAGCCAACGGAAAGAAAATGTGTGCCAACAGCAGCAAAAGCCAGTCAGTTAGACCAGCCGGTTGCATATGTGCACTGTGAAGATATTAAATTTGTCAGAATAACTACAAACCCACTTAGATTAGCACAGAAAATATGTTGAAAATGCAAATCTAAGATGTAAATAAGCAAAGAGAGTATGTGTTCCCTTGTCGACGATTCCCTCCCGGGTTCACTGTTACCTCTCAGCTGCTTTTGCTGCTAACGACTTCAGCAACTCTCGGATCTTGCCGGGATGCTCACTCTTCCAGCCGGCCTCGTGCCAGCTCTGTACTGAAACATGAAACACAAAACGTTGCCAGCATCCCAGGCAGGCTCGTGCGATGCGGATCCAATCACCAATGCGGTTTGTACCGTGTTTCCCCAAAAATAAGACAGGGTCTCATATTTATTTTTCCTCAAGAAGACACCCTAGCGCTTATTTTCAGGGGATGTGTTATTTTTTTTAAGTACGGTACAACCACCTAGATTGATTCAAATATTGTTAAGTCGCCTCCTTCTGGAACATCATCATAACTCTCCCAACACTGAATTCCATCCTGAATGTCTTGCGACTCTATTTCCTTTATAACCAGTGGCCCCAATCTCTCATGTGGAGCACTAGAGCTCTCCTGGGGCTGCTCGTGTTCTTTCCCACTCCGTGACGAAACGCATGGGTTGTGCAGAGGCGCTGTGTAGCCACGCCCGTCACTAGGGCTTATTTTCGGGGTAGGGCTTACATTGTGCAAATGCTTAGAAATCCTGCTAGGGCTTATTTTATGGATAGGTCTTATTTTTGGAGAAACACTACTTTCCACTACATATTTCCATAAACCTAACACTGTTCTGAAAGTTAAAAGTCCATACAGTCTTTCAAAACGGTGTGGGAAGAGGAACAATGATGATGTTTGGAAAAACACCAACAAATACCAGCAGAGTGTCTTCAATGTTCTATCTGAACCTTGCTTAAATATGAATGTGTACACATACATATGTGTGTGTGTGCATGTGCACACACACAGTCTCTGGTTGTCACAAACCGTCTCCTACATCAGTTTGGTGTTCAGGGCGGGGATTTAAACAGAACACCCACCAGCGTGTCCTCTCCCGGACTTTTGATTAAGACCACAATGGGGATTCTGCTGCAGACACTATGTTTCCATCAGTTTATGAAGATGATCCACCATCCAATCTCCCGGCACACACGTCCCATCAAATGCACAGTAGAAAGAACCCGCTGATGTCCGGGGTTGTGCAGTTTCAGATGTTGCAGACAGACCCCTGGTGGGGAAGGCGGCCGAGCTACCCACTGAAGAAACCTCCCCCGGTGGTCACCGTGGGCCCAAGAATGCAGTGGGGAGGAGGGAAGGCGTTTGGCTGAGCCCGACCCTGCTAAGCGACAGGGCGAGGAAACAGAGGGAAAGAGAAAGACAGCCCCACGTCCCTGCTGTTCTGCGCTATGCATTTCAGAACACGTCTCTGTTGGCGACTGAGGACGTCGTGTATCCCTCACCCTGGTGGGTTGCATGGCATCGTACCTGCTGGCTTCGATTCCTTGGAAGGGGAAACACGAGACCATTTGAACGTGCATTGTGCCATCCATGTGGCCTTGGGGAATAGTAATGCAAAATTCTGTCTTCAGTCCATGTTGCTGCTCTCTTTTTTTTTTTTTTTTTTTTTTGATACAGAGTCTCACTTTCATTGCCTGGGCTAGAGTGCCATGGCATCAGCCTAGCTCACAGCAACCTCAAACTCCTGGGCTCAAATGATCCTCCTGCCTCAGCCTCCCAAGTAGCTGGGACTACAGACATGTGCCACCGTGCCTGGCTAATTTTTTATATATATGTTTTTCTTAGTTGGCCAATTAATTTCTTTTTTATTTATAGTAGAGACAGGGTCTTGCTCTTGCTCAGGCTGGTTTCAAACTCCTGACCTTGAGCCATCCACCTGCCTCAGACTCCCAGAGTGCTGGGATTACAGGCATGAGCCACCATGCCCGGCCTCGTGTTGCTGCTCTTGCCCCTGTAACTGTCTGCTGTATCTTCCCTGCTGCTTTGATTTCTATTTTTCATTCTCATCACACATTTTCCTACACCAGAATTTTTCAGCCAGCTCCCTTCATGCCACATCTGGTTTGACCGAATATTTCATTTTTTCTACAGATTGCTTAGAAGACAATTCCAGTTCACAGCCAATATTTAAAAATCAGATGATATCACATGAAAATGTGCCGTTATAACTTTCAGCTGAAGAGTGACAGGTCTGGCAAAACCAGACCTAAATTCCAGGCTGTCAACACCCAGCTGCCGCGATTGCTTAGCCATCAAAATTGCCCCTGCGGGTCATGGGACTGACGACCCTTTGTTTAAACTCATCACTTAGTACGTGGTAACCAGGTGGCAACACTGGGGATGAGCATGAGCCTCGTGGGGAGGTGTGAGTAACCTGTCTGCCCTTCCAAACCGAGGGACCCTTAGCCGCACTGGCACTGAACTGACAGGATGCACGGCAGCCCAGACCATTGCAGTAGCCGCTCATGGACTCAAAGGGGCTTGGACCTACGCCCTCTCACTGGTAACTCCGCACACCACGGACTCACCTTGCAGCATCTTCCATGTCCTGAGTGTGTCTGTGAAACGCACAGCCAGCGATCGGCAGGGTGTCACACTGGTAACTGGCTGCGAAGTTGAGGAGGGACAGGCAGAAGCCCTTGAAACTCCCTGTCCCTACCAAAATCGTAAACCAAAAGCAACTTGACATGGCCCAGTGGACTGCAGAACTTAGCACCGCCATCAAAGACTCTCTGTATGCAGAGACGAAATCCTATTACATGCCCATTTGACACGTCCGATTGGTCTGTGAAGACAACCAGTGTATCTTTATGCAGTTCGGTGGATTATACCGTTATTGGCTTCAATGGCTACAGTATTTCCAGTTATTTTCCTCCGTGCCAAGACAGTGCGGCATAGATCACAAAGCCACTGACATAGCAAGTGCTCCTCTCCACTCCGATGAGCAGAGAGAGATTGATTTCGAAAAACCGTTTTCTTTCACTTAGCAAGGACAGCAGCAGCTGCTACCTCTACAGCACAGGTGATTTCTCAATAACATGCTCTTAGAGTGCCTTAAAGATCTGAGTTATAATGACTACACATTGAATATAACCTAGTTGTATCACAGTCTCCAAATGCTTTTCGTAGTACTTCATATTGTTTTCATCACGGCTGACAGCAACTTTTCAAATAAAGGTCAGTGGGTGCAAAAGTAAGTAGAATTTATGGCAAAGTTTGCAGTGGCCTAATTACCTTTAAATTTCTTCTCATGAAAATACAATTACTCACTTCTTTCCACTAGTTTCTGTCTGCTGTATAAACTGTGTGAAAAGTGTTTTCACATTCCTTTTAAAAGAAAAGAGAAATTTGCATTTCAGTATAAGTTTCTGACTACATTTTTTATCCATAATTTTATCATGTCTGAGATGAAAAGATTATATCCAAACCCTTTATGGTTTGTCTAATGATCTCTGAAAATGCTAAATTGATAACTTATTTGCAGCATGGTATGTAGGATTAATTTTTTCTCTCTAAAACAAAGTGCATTGTCAAGAGCTTAATTATTTTTAAAAAATTTATTAATTACTGACCCTAAACATTCCTGCATTTAAAGTCCCAAAGCATGAATACAGTCAAAATTGCCGATAAACCAATGGCAATTTTCATTTTTAAAAAGTTAAGATGCATTTGGCTCCACTAGACATGGAAAATAGATCTATGGTGTATAGGAAAGTGATAAATTCACATTGGTGTAATAATCTCAGCAGGCTTCAGTCATTTTTTGTTGTTGTTGGATATCAATTTCTTGAAGGAAAAGAAAATAGATTTTGGACGTAAGATCTGTCTTCTAAATGAAGTACTAATTAATCCAGAAAAACCAGATGTACTATAATGAAAATCAATAAAAGCTCTCTAAAAACTACAGACTCATGGGCTAGATGTGTCCAATATTTCTTTGTTACATTGAATGAACTCTCTACTTCATGATCTAAAATCAATAATAAACTGTATTACTTATTTATAAACTCCCTGTGAGAGATTTTCAGACTTTGTACATGTTTTCAAGAGGCATGTGAGAAGTGGCCCATTTGTTTGTAGATTATGAACAGATTAACGGGTACCCACATATAAATGTGGAATATTTTCCTGATAAATTTAAGAGTTTAAGAAATCCCGAATAACAATATTATAATACAGCTAAATGTGCTTTGAAAATAATACTGCTGACTCATGCAGCAGTTACAGAATACTGTCTTAGTCCATTCCTGCTGCTATATCGAAATACACTGAGTTGCTTACAAAGAACAGAAATTAATTTCTGACAAGCATGGAGGCTGGAAGTACAAGGTCAAGGTGCCGGCAGAGTTAATGTCTGGTGAGGGCTATTCTGTGCTTCCAAACTGACACCCTGTTGCTATTACCACACGTGGTGGAAGGCAGACAGCAAAATAGGGCCAGGTGGCTCTCTGAAGCCTCTTTTATGAGGGCACTAATCCATTCACAGGGATGGATCCCTTATCACCAGTCACCTGCCAACACTATCACCTGGATGAGTAACTTTCAGTACATGAGTGTTGGAGGGACACAGCTTACTAACATCTATATTTTTCTGAACAAATGTCTAAATCTACTTTTAATAATATGACAAATTATTAAAAGATTGTTCTCTAACAGGTTAGTAATACCATCTTTCCTCTTATGTGGTCTTCTTAGAAATTACAACATGCAACCTTTACTTATTACAACCACACAATCAATCCAGAAACTGAGAGCATTTTAGTATCATTTAACCTATCAGTCCTCATCTTTGTAGCCATGTATTTTTATTATACATATATTTTAAATACCACAGGAAAATATTGTTGTTTTTAGAGTTGATATTGATTTAAACAATCTACCAACAAATTTATTTTTTAATTGTCCATTATTATTTTATGAACATTCATATTTACACCTGGGATCATTTTCTTCATGTTGGAAGAACTCTCTTTAGTATTTTGTTTACTACAGGTCTGTTGCTGAATATTTTTTTCCTTTCCTTTTCTTTTTCTTTCTTTCTTTTTTTTTTTTTTTTTTTTGCCTAAAACCTTTTCATTTTTGCCTTCATTTTGGAGGTTTCACTAGGCACAGAAGTCCAAGTTAACAACCGTTTACTTTGAGAATTACAAAGACGTCATTCCATTGACCCTTGCTTCTATCATCTCAGCTGAAAAGTCAGCTGTGAGTATTAATGCTGTTTTGTTGCTGTTGTTTATGTTGTTATTAAGTAATGTACCTTTCCTCTGGCAGTATTTAGGATTTTGGAATTTCAGCAATTTGATTATCATGCAGGATTTCTTTGGTGCTTATCTGACTGGGGTTTTGTAGAGCTTATGCACTGCACAGCTTCAGAATTTGGTAAATTTCTTCAGTAGAAAATTGCCGGAGTATTAAACTCAGTT
Source organism: Mirza zaza (assembly GCA_008750895.1). Classification (NCBI taxonomy): domain Eukaryota; kingdom Metazoa; phylum Chordata; class Mammalia; order Primates; family Cheirogaleidae; genus Mirza; species Mirza zaza. Next base: position 899 of record VSMD01121504.1, on the reverse strand, counting down.
CTCTTTCCTTCCCTCTTCCCAGGATCCTGGACCCTTACATCTCCAATTGTTAATTCTCTAATGCAGCAAAGAGTTAATAAAATTCTTCAGTTTCTCTGCCAGAGCAGACACACACTGCAAAGCTCTTTTTCCAAATCTCCCAGGACTTCGTCCCATGTTAAGAATTGGCAAATTCGAGAAGATGGCGGATGAGAAACACCGCCAGACAGAGTGTCTCTGAAGAAAAGACAGATTCTAGAAGAAATTAGAAGAAAGAAGCAAGAAGACGAGCCTACATCGGATGAGGGTCAGCAGGAGGAGTACCTGAGACCACGGGAGACTCCAAGGGAGGAGGTCGCGGAGGAGAACTGGAACCTGGGACCCCCGGAGCAGCACGGAGACCAGCGGGAAGGGTAGGTGGATCCGCCGTTTCCCCTCCCCTGCATCCCGGACTGCTGGTGGGCTCCCCAGCAAGCGGAGGGACCTGCGGACACCAGCCCAGCGACAACCGCCACCAGTGAGCGGTAAGCCAGTAGCGGACGCGGCACCAGGCTCCCAACTCCCTCAGGGCACCTCCGTGTGCACAGACCCGAGCCGCGCGGCAGACGCCATATTGCCTCCTCCTCCCCTCCCCGACCCTCCCCGCGGCTGCCCAGAGAGACAGAGAGACAATATAGCCACCAGCCGGAGGCACCTCCAGGGAACGGGACCTTCCCTTTTGGGGCCCTACAACAGCTGACTAAGGGGAACTCAGACTGTGAGCTCTCTGCCCGCCAGCCCTACCAGGTGGTGCTGGCACGGTGATCCCAGGAGAACCGGGCAGAGCCTGAGGTTGAGAGACATAGACCCAGCTTGGGCTCCCTGTGGGTGAATGGGGACAGGCACTCGTCTCCCTGGTGGGGACAAAGTTTGAACTCTGG